>MU784188.1:4196-20785 GCA_026770625.1 Nicotiana glauca | reverse complement strand
TTAACCATTTTGTACCTACAATTCATGAAAAACACTAATAAGAGCATTTTGTCATCATATATATTATCAAAACAACATAAAAATATGATTATTTAAGGCGTGATTATAGTCAAATTCACTTATTATCAACAGTACCTGGCGGATTAAGATTTAAGGGGTTTGCAAAATTGTAGAGATTTTCACCATCTTTAACTCGAATTATATAATTGAATGATCTTATGAGATATTTATTGATGATGAGTTCACGTGCATTAGTACAATTTAATAGAAGGTGCAATAAATTTTAAGTCCTAAGTTAAGAAGTTCTTATTTAGTAATGTTGCGGCCAAACACACACGCAAGTATACGCGGTCGTTAAATAATAAAGTGATAAGATAGAGTGCCGAACATGCGAGAACTTGTTAACAACTATTAACTAGATCTATCAGATTTCCTAATTTTCTGAACAAGGATTAGACCCAAAAGTAGTGATGCTAAAATAATTAAACTAAAAAGAAGCAAATAATTAAACTAAAAAGAAAATAAATAATAAACTCTGAACAAAGGAGAAGTAGATTCTTATGATATCAATGTAATAAAAATGATCTAGGGTTATGGGCTAATGTATTCAGCGTTATGGGCTAACGTATCCAGCGTTATGGGCTAACTAACTGTAACAATCCGACCAGTCGTTTTGCTTTCTACAATCATGTTCCCTATAATAAGACTCCCCATATATGCTTTTACTATTTTATTGCTTACGGGGATGATTAGTTCGGGATATGGAAGAGTTCGGATTGAAATCGAAACTAGGGTTGGGCATATATCGGGTAAAACTGATAATCCAAACAATTAATTATTTATTGAGTTAATGGTATCGGGTTATTGAGTTAATGATTCGGTAACGGTTTAGAATTTTTTTACAATTGGGTTATCGATTCGCCAATTTTGTTAATTGGTTAACCGATAACCCAATAAGAATTAATAAAATTATGACTTTAACCTTAAGTATATACAAATGCCAGGGGCTTCAGTTCATTCTCTCATATTCTTTCTCAACCCCACTCTTCAATTGCTTCATCTTCATTCTTCAGAGATCTTACTAGTTACTCCTAGCACAAGTCCTTAGTATACTATATGTGAATTATTCTCTTTTTTACTTAACTCCAGTGAATTGTCTTTTCTTTTTGCTTAACTCTAGATTGTGTTATCTTATCCGGTAAACCGATAACCGAACCGATAATGATCGATAACCGATCAACCGATACTCGATAATCGATATCTTATCGGTTCTGTTATAGGTTTATCAAATTTGTAACCGATAACCGATATGATAAATCGATAATATTTATAACTGAACCAAACCAAACCGACTGATACCCACCCCTAATCAGAACACTTGGTTCCTTAAGGTTGGCAAAAAGAGCTAAGTTTTACTTTGGTTAATATTTTGAGCAAACGACCATGGAATCGGGATTTGACGATTCCAATAGGTTTGTATGATGATTTGGGACTTGGGCGTATGTTCGGATCGGGTGATAGATGATCCGGCAACGTTTCAGCGCTTAATATTAATAGTTGGCATCTTGAAGGTTTTAAAGTTCTTTAAATTTGGTTTGAAGTACGATTTGGTGATATCGAGTTCCAATTGGGATTCCGAGACGGTGAATAGTTTTGTATGGTGATCTAAGCCTTGCACGCAAAATTTGGTGTCATTCCGAGTAGTTTAAGCACGTTTCGGCGCGTTCAGAGTGAATTGAAAGAACTTGAAGTTCATAAGTTGTTTCGAATTGGTTTAGGGTGTGATACTTAGTTTTAATATTATTTTACGGATTTCGAGAATTCGAGCGAGTTCGCTTTATGATTTCAAATTTGTTGGTATGTTTGGAGGGGGTCTCAGGTGTTAATCGGAATAGGCACGGACTAAGTTTGGACTTAGGAGCAACAGCTGAACCTCCAGGTTCTAGTGGAATCACACCTACGGGGTTAATGCGGGCACGTGGTCTCGAGGGTAAAATGTAGAAATTCTTCAATTGAGGTTGGATAATCATTCTAATAGTTAGAATATAAACTTTTGAACGTGAACGTGTATTGATTAATCTATATAACGTTTGACTAGTTTTGGATTATTCGGCACCCATTTGAGGCTTCAGGACGAAAATTGTGACAGGAAAGTGAGCTTTGAGACGAGGTAAGTCTTTTCTCTAACCTTGTAAGAGGAAATCTAACACATAGGTAATTTGAATTTATATGTGCTTCTAAATGTGGGGGTTACGCACGCATGATGTAGCGAGAGTCTGTGCGTAGCTACTAATGATGCTTATGTCCGGGTAGTTTATGACACAAATCATGAAATACTTGTAATGTTTGCACCCTACTTGTTAATTAAAGAGCTTAAATTATATTTTACCTTGATAAAGGAATTGTAAAAGATCAAATTTTATTTACTTGAGTTTGGCGGGTTACTTGACCGTTAATGGGAATTTGTGCTTCTTTGTATAATAGCCTCTTAATAATCTTTAAATCGGATGTTATAAAGTATCTTCTCTTCTTGTGGAACGGGCCAAGCACCTCAGCAGTAGAATAGATACATCTATGGTTCGTGTCGTTCGACCTTGAGCAGTGCACAGTATATATATTTGTATTTTGGATCGGGTCGTACGACTTCGGCATAAATCGTATGTAATAATGCTTGAAGCCTAATTATACTTGATATCGTTTTATTGGCTTGAGAGGTTAAATCATTAAATGGTGGAAATTTAATTGGGATTTACTAATTGTGAAAGAGTTGTTTATTCACCGCTTGTTACTGATGTTTCATTATTGATTACATAGCCCATGCCTATTTAGATATTTTGATATTTTATTGTTAGCCCATAGTGAATGTCGAAATCATTTCTGAGAGTTGTGTAGTATTTTTGTATATTCTACTAGTAGCTCAAACACTTGTGAGTTGCGACACCGTGTTTTGAAAAATTATGGTAGTACACACTTGTTGATTTTGGTTATTTACTTCATCTCATTTGCTCTTAAATTAACTATTACTCATTTGATTGAATTTTTACTTCTTATATTCAATAATAAAAAATCAAGTATTTTTAAATTATAAAAAGAGTAATCACATAGTTATTTCACTATTGGCTTGCCTAGCGGTAACGCTGGACGTCATCACGGCCTATAAGAGAAATTGGGTCATGACACTAACATTACTATTGTATTCTTCAATTGAATTAACAAATTAATTATCTGGTTTATTGATTGATAGGGTTAATATTACTCATAAGAATCTATCGGGTTCTTACTCGCTTATTCAACCTAACCTAACGCCTATATGTCTATGGAATTAGAACTAACAAGAAAGCATTTGTAATTCATGTACATCAACCAAGCAAGGCAATTAGGTATTTGTTTATCCTAACCTCAAATCCATTCTCCGATGCCCGGGTTCAAGAACTTGCTCTACTCAATCCTATGTGCAATCTCGAATTCTTACTTTCGAGTTCAATTCTAGATTCGTATATAGTATTTAATTGGGGATCACTCAATCAAATAATTAAGCGTAAGATTGAATAAATAAACCAATAAGATAAAATAAGAAAGCAAAATCAATATTCGAATAATAATAGTCATGAAAGAACTACAACCCTAGAATGTGAAGTTTAGCTCCACATAGACACAATAGCCATACAACAAACCATACAAAAAAATAAAAAAAAAATTACTAAGTTTTGCGGAAGAAGATGTCTGGCCTCCAAGGCGCCTCCTTGCTCTCCCTAGGTCGAATCTCCTTCAATAAGTATGCCTGATACCCTAAAAGAGGCGTTTTTTACTTATATATTGCATACAAAAGTTGTAGGCCAAAGTTTCCATTTTTCTATTTCGAATCATCTTCAGGGATTGATACTTGGGTAGATGCTTCGCGTCCACCCTCTATGTAGCACCACGGAAAATTTCGAAATACTTAAGCATTATTAAGAAAGTTAATGCATGCTAATTATATTATTTTTGTGCAGACGAGGAATATTAATATGATGGATATCAATTGAATATCATAATAAGTATACGAAACATATTATAACTGGTGTGGGTCTAAGTATAGCCCTAAGACCAAGTCAAGTTGGAAATTACATGATAGACTAAAGTTCCAAATGGGTGCGCAATAGACCAAACTTTGGACGAGCATATCTACATATGTATAAGGAGTTATATGATGTACAACAATAAATGAAAGGGTATTTGAGTCTAGTTTCTAATGCTTCAAACTGTTTGTCATTTGGACATTCCTACAAGAAGTTATGATCAAATTATGAAAGGCTGGCGGAGGAGTCTGCGGATACGAAAGCATCCGGTGCCGCGTCCGAAAGAATGACTGGCAGTGAAGTGTTGCCATAGCGTCTAAGGCCGCGTCCGAAGCCTAGATATTTGGGCCTAAAAATACCAATTTGGGGGGAGAGAGTATTTTGACTACTGGGAGTTAGGTTTCTTGAGGTGAAGGGACGATTTTAAGCTCAAATCAAGTCCAATCGACCAAGGTAAATTGTTAATGTTGTTTTGGGTTGATTCTTGCTCAATATACATGAGTTCTAACATCCAAATTCTAGATTTCATCATCAAATCCTCAAGAACACGAAAATCATCAGAGTTGTGATTTTTCAAGATTGATCTACTAGAGGCAATTTCAATGCTTCAAACTTGTTTATTATGAATAGCTAGAAGTATTTGTTACAAGTTTTATTCGTTGAAATATTGAATTATAAAACTCTAGTTCATGACATGTATAGTACTTTTGAGAGAATAAAAGAGAAGATGAATGGTGAATCTTGGCGATGAAATTGATTGAATACAATGAACCTATGGAATTAATGTTAGCAAAAGATGGAGGTGATCAACTAAGTAATCATCCGAATTGTATATTGTGCAAGTTTTGATTATGGAAGATGATGAATAGTAATTTGGTGGCATTGGAAAATTGATATAGTATCATTAATGACTTTGAATTGGTATTAAAATATAAGGACGAAGTTGAATGGTCTTGTTTGTAAATCTATTTGGCGATTTGAGTTTTTAGAGGCTTGTTGCCAATTTATGAGCCATATATGGATATTGATTAATATCTTAGGTCATATTTTTTATGTAATTAGGATATCTAATTGTAGATATCGACTTGTTAGTGATGTTGAGCTTTTTAATCAATATTGGAATGAAGGAAGAGGATTGATAGCTTGTGAATGTTAATAAAGCGAAAGCGGGATAAGTTGACTAAAATTTACTCTTCTTGAGGGACTTTCTCTAAAAGCATATTTTAAGTTAATACTTAAGTTATTTGTAAATGTGCTTCCGTGCTTGTGGGGACAAACAGGTACGGATGTATCCATGTACTAAATATTATGTTGCATATGTAGTGTCATGCCGTTTTGTAAAATTTTATTTTAAATCTTGTTGGAAAAATGACACTCAAGGCAAATATTATAAGTCTCTTTTTTATTTATCAAAACTTACGTATTGACAAGAGTATACATATTTGAGTGCTAGAGATAAATTTTTATGAAAAGTATTTCTTTTGGAGTTTGATGTTAAATTACTAAAGGCATTAGCATGAAAAAAGTTGTTTATTTTATTTTTATTTAAATGATTTAGATTTTCTATAAATGCTATGATTTGATAAAAATAGATCCTTTGAAGCTACTATACTATGAATATATTTTTGAAGTATCAAATATTTTGGGAGTTACTTGTGTTCACCGAGATTGACTTCGGATATATTGTGTTTGTTGTCATAAAACTACACGTGCCAGCGTAGGCGTAGATGGCCACTTTGTGGTATAGACTACGGCAGAGTGCTCTCCCTCAAAAGAGTACTATTTTGTGCTATTATTAGCATGGCTGAGTCGATTTGTACGGCACTACGCTGAGACGATCTGAGCAAGTATATGATACTTGCCGCTAGGTACATAACCTAGTTGATTTTCTTATGTCAGTGATGGTATAGTACTCCCAGTGAAAGGTAATGATTATTTTCTCATGTTTAGGCCTAAGGAGCCGAAAGCGATTTCGATGATTTAAAGCATATGTAATGATTTTGTACGATTTATCCAAAATATTGGATTGATATAAATGTTTTAAAGTTTATATTGTGGATTATATTTTACTTGCTTGTTATTTAAAATAACAAGGGTCATGAATTGATAAAATTTCTTATCATTTTATATCAAATATTAGTGCATTATTTTTTAATAAAGTTTGTCCCAAGAACATAAATTAAAGAGAGTCTATGATATTTATTGAGTATGGATGTGGTGTACTCAACCCTTAGGGGCCCCCTCCAGGGCCCTACTTACTTTACATGTTTCAGGATGATGTATGATATGTGACATGCGGTCAGGATAGGAAGACTCACTTTCCGAGGTATTATGAAGCACCACTCTTATTTTGCGTTAGCTATCATGTTCTTCCTTATTTTATTTTATTGGAATTACTCCAACCATTGATTCTATTCTTTGGTATAGAGGCTCCATGAATAGTTGTGAAAGGTTGTAGTAACGTAGTTGTACACGACATACATAAAAATATAATTATTTTTCTCAGTCTCATTGTTATTGTCATGAAAGGTGTTATGTGTGATTTTGAATTGGAAAAATATTTTATCATTTAACTTGAAAATGTATATGATTTTCAAGGAGCTTCTGTAGTTTAATTAATTTTCATGCATATAATTTGGGTGCATCATATGGGTTGGTTCACTCGGGTCGGGAAGTGTGCCGGGTGCCGGTCACGTAGATTTGGGTCGTGACACTCTGTTCCCTCACCCTTGCTAGTGTGGATGCTAAGTTGAATGCCTTCTCCCGACTTTACTGCTAAGGGTGAACCAACTAGCCTTTTTCCAAGGTCGGATGCGACATATCCACCCTCTTCTCCTATAGATGGAACACATCTTCTTCATGTTTTTGCACTCCAAACATTCTAAATCAGCACATACAAATTAATTAGTAATAAAATTAATAATTAATGCATGTTGGATATTATAAAGACTAAATAGCGCGAAAAAGCAGTTAAAATATGAATAAAGAAACATTAAAACATATAGAAATATGCGCAACATCAAACACTCCGATGCATGTGTTAATAACTTACATGAAACATGGTCTATAGCTATTTGACACTAACATAGAGAAGAAACAAATTACTTGAAGCAGTTTATAGAAAAGTTGGAAACAAATATTACATTTGTCTCAAATTATCTGACGTGGTTTCTAAAAATAATTATCTCAAATTATTTATTATATTAGAAGTTCAAAACAAAATTAATTATTTTTCTCATTTTACCCATAGTAGTAATTGTTTTTGAAAATATAAATGTTACATAAGTGAAATAAATATTCAATGAAGATAGATTATATCTTAATAAATAAATAAAATAAAATAATTAAAATAATTTTTAAAGGCCATATAAAAGATAAATATGACATATAATTTGAGAGATGGAATAGTAAGCATTAGTCTAGGAGGAAATGTGAGATGGATCTCTCGGGATTGCTACCTTCTTCCAAGAATTTGAAAATAATGTTTAAGTGTATTTGGTAAGATTGAAGTTACTTTTTTGTGATTTTTTAGTAATTGATTGGTGAATGAAAAGTATTTTTCGAAAATATATAGTAAGATTAAATATAAAACTAGAAAATTGAGGAGTTGTTTTTATGAAAGCTTTGAGTAGTATGGATTTATAATAATGTTCAAGTGTTGAAGACGACAATTATTTTTAGTTGAAATTATTGTCCTAAAAAATGATTATGACCATTAGTAAGAGAAATCACTTACAATGTTTTGTTTTGATGAAAAATATTTTCCTAAAAGTATCTATATAGTAACCAAACACTAAAAAAATAACTTCTTCATATAAAATATTTCTTATTAAAAAATGACTTACTCATCCAACACATAACGAAAAGGATACTTGAAAAGCAAAAGGTTGGGATCATAATTACCCTGAATTTAAGCTAACCGTATCTCAAAATGCTAGGAAATGAGCAGCACTTTGAGCAATTTGGTCAAGCCTTTCGGCTGCAATGATAAGAAACTGATTGCGAATAGTCGGTAAAGTTGTAAAAAAATATGTAACATAATTTATTAGAAGAAATTAAATACTACCTTCCGTCCTCTTTGATTAAAAAAATTTTGATTATTTTTACTTAAAAAATTTACCTTTTAGCATTAGTTAATAATAAATAAAATAATTATATTAATCTTAATTTGTTCGTTAAAAATATATTAAATATTCTAAGGCTCTTTTCTTCAAAAATAAAATTAAAAATAATAATTCTTTTTTGATATTTAAAAATATTAAATATTGTGAACCACAAAAAAAATATCAAAAAATAATTGAAATGCATGGGAGGAGTAGCAGTTATTTGCCTCGAAAGGATGAACTTCACTAATTGAAAACAGAAGGGTCCTACGAGATTAAAAAGTTGATAATATATCTCTAGGGATAAATTTTGGCCAACTTTTAATATATTGCTATTATTAACCCTTTTTTATCCACTTTTTTTAATTTTTTTTTATTAATCAATCATGCTTCTTGTAATCATTTCGTTTCCCACTTCACTTTTTTCTTTATTTCTTTTTTCTTATCCTTTGACAATTTCATCGGACTCAATCCCATTCCACAATTTATGCGTAAATCTTTTATATTTTGGTTGCCACCCAATTAACCCAATCTTTTTGCAACATTGAAAGGATAATAATTTTCAAATGACCATTTGCTCCTGGTTTTCCAAATCCATAGATCTCATTAAGCTGTCGTTGCCAAGGATATTTTCAAGGAAAATATATGAAGAAAAAATAAGGGAAATCCAGCATACAAAGTTTTTTGCCTTCACGCAAAATACGGAGAAGAATCGCACCCGTATGGTGTAACGTAGACAGCCAGAGGCGGATCCAGAATTTGAGGCTTATGAGTTTCTACCATAATTTAGATTACTATGCAATAATAATTGGGTTCATGCTTAGATCTTTATAAATATTTAGTGAATTTCTTAATATAAATACAGGTTCTACGCAGGGTTCCCGGAAACCTGTATTCTATGCTCTAGGTCCGTCCCTGTAAGCAGCCTATCCTAATACCAATATTAGTGGATGATAAAACGGTTCGAACCATTGACCTATATAAAGGAGAAATTTAAATTATAATATCGATTAGTGATTTGACGAACGTTCTTATAATCTTTTAATTGTAAGCTCTTAGCTTTCCTTATTTTATTTATTTATTTCATAATTTACCATGCATGCGGCCGTGGAGTTCTACAATACTGTTTAAAGTATGGCCACTTGAGTAACTTGAACTAGCTAAAAAAATAGGACTTTAGCGTCAGAAGTAAAATGAGTCATCACTGATAAGAAATTCTGATCTCTAATTGGTTTCAAATTACCTAATCTTTGATATATCCATGGGATGATGACTGCAAAAAAAGTACTTAGTGTATTAATAAGTAAGTTGTGGGTCAATGACAAACATATGTTAAAGCTAGGGAATTAAATAGACAATAAAACTGTTTAGCCATGGCTAAGTTGAAAGAATAAGAAAGATGAGTACATTAATTATTATTTAAAGGATAACAAGGACGTCGAGGAATTATTCTTTTGGACACCTCATTACAGTGAGTAGCTCTAGCAATAAAAAGCGATGAAGTAATGTAGATAGGTTTACTAGTTGTATTGGGAAAAATTGAGTTTATATATATTGAAGTGATTGAAAGATGACATGTCATGACATGAAGGCTGATCAAAGAATGATGATTAGCAAAGAAGTACGAGTCGTAACATATACGAGCAGAGGCCCGAGCAGAGGTACGAGCAGATATTCAAAAGACACGATGCTCGTGGCTATTTAAATCCAAGAATTAAGGAGAATGAATTTGATAGTACAAGAGAGTACATATACAATATTTAATAAGCATTAAATACTGAAACCGTTAGAGAATCTGTATTAAATTACAATGCATCGGTCCCGTAGACTAATGAGTACGATATTTCTCCCATACTGGACTTGGGCATAGTTCGGTATGCCCATATACTTCGGGTAATAGTTCGGGCCACAGCCCTTTGGCTTCTTCGAGCTTTTTCTTCAGTATGTTTAATATTGTTTTTTTGGAGGACTCGGCTTGACCGTTAGCGGTGGGATGATAAGGAGTGGAGAGTATCCGCTTGATGTGCCATTTCTCGAAGAATTTGGTTGTTTTTCTGCTGATGAACTGGGGCCCATTGTCGCAGCTGATTTCTTTGGGGATGCCGAAACGGCATATGATATTTTTCCATATAAAGGCGATGACCTCTTGCTCACGTATTTGTGCGTACGCACCTGCTTCCACCCATTTAGAAAAATAGTCAGTTAGAACTAACAGAAAGCATACCTTTCCTCGTCCTGCCGGTAGTGGGCCGATTATATCCGTCCCTCATTTTATGAAGGGCCATGGCGATGTGACTGAATGGAGGAGCTCCCCCACCAGGTGTATCATGGGGGCGTACTTTTGGCATTGCTCACATCTTCGGACATAGTCTACCGCCTCTTTCTTCATGGTAGGCCAGTAATAACCAGCGCGGATGAGACATCAGACAAGGGGCGGTTCCCTGTATAGGAGCCACAATGGCCTTCGTGCACCTCTTCTAATACTTGCCTCATTCGATGTGTCCCGAGGCACTTAGCAAGGGGACCACCGAACGTTCTCTTGTAGAGGTCGTGATTTATCAGGCTATACCGAGCAGCTTGCACCCGGAGTTTCTTGGCTTCTTTTTTGTCGCGTGGGAGCGTTCCATCCTGCAGGTAAGATACGAACTGGTTGCGCCAGTCCAAAGTCAAGTTTAAAGAAAATACCTCGACGTGGTCGACGGCTGAATGGAGGAGAGTGATCACATTTTCTTTATGGATATTTTTGGTGGCTGGAGCTAGTTTGGCTAAGCTATCTGCCTCGACGTTTTATGCCCTGGGAATTTTCTCGAAGAGACATTCGTCGAACTCAGGCATCAGCCTATGGATTTCTGACTGGTATTTTTGTAACCTTTGCTCTTTGATTTAGTAAATCCCGACGACCTGATTTACGATGAGTTGAGAGTCGCGGTGGAGGACGAGTCGTCGGGCTCCGTATTTGATGGCCAGTTTCATGCTGCAATCACAGCCTCATACTCGGCCTCATTGTTAGTCATCTCGGGGCATGGTATGGAATGAAAAATTATCTCACCCGTGGGGACTTCGAGGACGAGTCCCAGTCCCGATCCCGAGGCGTTCACAACACCGTCAGTGTAGAGGGTCCAGAGGTTGGTGTGAGCAGTGACGCGGAGGGCCTCTTGTTCCGCCTCTGGCAATATCCATGTACTGAAGTCGGCAACAAAGTCGGTGAGCACCTGCGACTTGATGGTGGTTCTTGGGTGGTAGGTTATGTCATGCTTGCTAAGCTCTATGGCCCATTTGGCGAGCTTGACCGAGAACTCGGTTTTATGTAGGATGCCCCTTAGGGGGGAAGGTCGTTATTACCTTTATGGGGTGGCACTGAAAATAAGGTCTGAGCTTTCGTGAAGCTATGACCAATTCCAAAGCCAATTTTTCTAGGTATGGGTACCTCGTCTCGGCATCTATTAAAGTTTTGCTGATATAATAAATAGGGGATTGCATACTTTTCTTTTTGCGGACCAAGACGGTGCTGACGGCGACTTCGCACACACCAGGTAAACGAGTAGGCACTCGCCTGGATCTACCTTGACGAACAGTGGTGGTGAAGATAGATATTCCTTCAATTTTCTTAGTGCCTCGATGTACTCCTCGTCCCATTGCAGCCCTCGATCTTTTCTCAGCACGCTGAACAATTTGTGGCATATGTCTGAGGACTGTGAGATGAACCTTGATAAAGCGGCTATTCGCCCCGTTAGTTTCTCTACCTGCTTTTTGCTATCCAGAATCTCGGGTATTGTGTCTATGGCCATGATTTAGTCCGGATTAACTTCGATAACTCACTATGACACGAGAAAACCCAGGAATTTTCCCGAGGCCACGCCCAAGGCGCATTTTTCTAGGTTCAACTTCATCCCATACTGCCTCAGTATCTCGAAGGCTTGCTTCAAATGGCCGATATGGTCTTCCTTCTTTGCCAACATTACTAACATGTCGTCGATGTAGACCTCCATTGTCTTATCGAGCTATTCTTTGAACATCTTGGTGACCAACCTCTGGTACGTTGCACCCGCGTTTTTGAGCCCAAAGGGCATCACTTTATAGCAGTATGTCCCTTGATGGGTAATGAACGTTGTCTTTTCTTGGTCCTCTTCAGCCATCGGGATTTGGTTATAGCTGGAGTAGGCGTCCAAGAAACTTAGAAGTTCGTGCCCTGTTGTTGCATCTATTAGTTGGTCTATATGGGGCAATGGGAAGGAGTCTTTAGGGCATGCCTTGTTCAGGTCTGTAAAGTCTACGCACACTCTCCATTTCCCACTTTTCTTCTTAACCATCACCACGTTGGCGACCCATTGGGAGTATTTCGATTATCTGATGGAACCGTTGGCTAGTATTTTATCTACCTCTTCACTGACTGCCTCGTTGATTATGGCGTTGAATTTCCTCCTTATATGTCGCACGGACGGATAAAGTGGATCGACATTCAGCTTGTGAGTGGCGATGTCCTTTGGGATCTCCGGCATATCTGAATGGGAGAAGGCAAATAAATCTGTGTGGTTAGTCAAGAATTTAGAGTACTTACTTGGGTCGGAGAGGTTGTCCCGATGTAGGCTCTTTTTGAACTATTGGCGCTATCCAGTTGGACCGGGTCGAAATCCTCGACTGTCTCTTTGCAAGCTTCTACGACATCTGGATCCCTAATATCTTCTGTCGTCGGGTTGATTTTAGTTCCCGACATGGCTGATTGCTATGCTTCCGCACTTGCTCCTTTCAGCTGCTTGGTATGAGTGCAGTCTTGGGCGATCCGGTAACATTCTTGGGCGATATGTGGTTTACCCTGAATGCTGAATATTCCTCACGGGGTGGGAAATTTGATTACCTGATAGAGGCTCGAGGGGATGGCTCGCATGGCATGTATACATGGACACCCTATGATGATATTGTAAGTCGTTTCCTGGTTCATAACGTGGAATATGGTTTCCAGCGTGACTCCTCCCACCAAAATTGGCAGCGATATCTCCCCGGAGATTCGCTCTACTGCATTGTTAAAACCTGTTAGAGTTATGCAATATGATATTACCTTATCTTCGAGCCTCATTTGCATGAGGACTCTTGGGTGTATAATACACGCGCCGCTCCCATCGTCTACCATGATTCTTTTCACATCAGTATTGGCAATACATAAAGTTATAACTAAAGTATTGTAATGAGGGAAAGACAAATCGTCAGCATCAGACTTATCGAAGGTGATATTGTTTTCGAAGTCATCATATCGTTCGTGAGCGATCGTGTGCTTCAACTTATGTGTGGCGGTGAACTTCACGTGGTTGATTGTCGAGTCGTCACCGCCACCGCCGATCATTTGTATGGTGCTTGCTGCAGAAGGTGGCTTTAGAGATCCTTGGGATCGATCGCGTCCTTTGGCAAAATAGGCCCTTCCTTTATCGCTGAGCAGCTCCTTCATGTATCCCTGGTTTAGCATTCTGACCACTTCCTGTCGTAAACCTATGTAATCTTCGGTCTTATGTCCTCTCTCCCGATAGAATTCACATAGGGCGTTCGACCTCCTTGCACTAGGGTCTGATTTCATTTTCTGCGGCCATTGCACCTTCGTGCCCAGCTTTTCTGGTGTGTACACTATTTCTGAAGGCGAGACACAAATATGAGCTGATAATAATGGAGGCATACCTCTTTCATTCCTAAGCGGGGTGGTATGTCACTGCATGGCGTCTAGATGTCTTCTGGAGGTGGATTTGGAGCTTTGACGTAAGGCTGATGCCTTTATCTAATGAACCGCAGGAGTGGATCCCGTCGCCCATCGCTACGTCGATCCCTCCTTACCTCTGATAGTACCGATATCAGTCGTTGGGTTGGACCATGAAGATCGTCTTCATCTGCTATGACTTCTGCGCAGCAGGCATTGTGAGTCTCTTCCCATGTGGTGGGGGATACTTTATGAGTCGGTTGAGCAGCTTCTTGGTTGCTTTCGACCCATCTCTGTTCAACCCATTTTGGAAAGCAGTGACCGCCATTCCTGCTGATACGTTCGGCAAACCCATTCTTACCCTGTTGAATGGGGCCAGGAAGTCCATGAGTCCTTCACCCGTTGTTTGCCTAATTGCGAAGATATCGTTGACCCTCGCTTCAGCCTTCTTTGCTCCTGCATGAGCGGTGGCGAACTTATCTACCATGTCTTGGAACGTCGATATCGATCTGGCTGGTAGTTGAGAGTACTGTGTTAGCTCTCCTCCTGTCAAAGTTTCACCAAACTTTTTCAGCAACACGGACGGCACCTGTTCTTTCGATAAGTCATTGCCTTTTACAGCGGTTACATAATGGATCAGACGATCTTTTGGATCCGTGGTCCCATCGTATATTCTCAGGTACGGGAGCATCTTGAAGGTTTTAAGGATTGGATGAGGATCAACTTCCTCGCTATATGGTCGCTCGACGAATCTTCCCACGTCGCGTTTCGGCAGTAGCTAAGGGGCACTAGGTACTGTCTACCCTTTCCTGGTGCTCCTTCAATTGATCGTGAAGCGCTCTATTCTCGTTTTCGATTTCTTACATTTTCTTAAGAATGGTCACGGGTGCATTATCGCTTGTGTCAATATCAATGTGGGCGCTGCTTGCCCGTTTAACATTTGGCGCACCGGCGGCAGCAGCGATTTCCGCCGTTGATGAATCCTTAAGATTTCCTTGAGATGGTTTCTCGAGCATGCCACTTAGAGTGTTTGTCAACCATTCCTCTAGTAGCTTTTTGACTACTGGGGGTGTTTCCTTTGCTGCGGATGTGGAAGTCCCTCTTTCATGCAAGATCGTTAGATCTTCGAGTGAAGAGGGTGAGATCTCTTCCTCCGTAATACCAATTGGTGTTACATTTGCGGTATTTTCTCTACCGGCCTCGTTGAGGGGGCCTATGAGGTTGGTTGAGACATCTGCTATCATTTTCAACCTTGATTCTTTATCTACCATTTGTTGGTTTTTATGGAGTTTGAAGGATAATGATAGTTGTTCTTGATATCCTAGATGTGGACTATGATTTCAACTATCGAAATCCCCACAGACAGCGCCAAATTGTTTGACTCAAAAGTTTTTTAACACTTTTTAAACAAATCAATCAATATAGATGAAGGGGTAAATCTTAATCGAAGATAATAAACTCTAGGATGATCTTTGTAATTGATTTGTATAGCAATAATATAAATTGGTAGAGGAGGGAGAAGGTGTTAATCTTAGAGAGATGGGGGAGACAATATTAGAGAGAAGAGACAGAGAAAATATTTGAGAGATCCAGTATTTCCAAAATTCATTCATTCCCTTTTACACAGCTCAGACCCTTTTTATATAGCGAAGGGTCTTTATTTAAATATTTAAGAAACGGAAATAACTACACGCTGTAGAAGGGCCGACATGATCATAGGTCGTCCCTTGTATTGTCCCCAAATCGTCCTTTTAACTAGACTCTCATATGTATCGACGATCGTGCTAGCTTAGGGGCGTGATCAGTCAAATTCGACCCCATACATTGTTATTGTGACGACCCGACCCGTCGTCTCTTGTGTTACCATCCCGTTTTCCCCGTTTATTGCTTTTTCATATTTCATTATCAGTATGTGGTGTGTGAGAGTTGATTTGGAATGGTTTTGATAAGAAATGAGACCTTTAGTCTCTTTAAGGAAAACTTAAGTTGGAAAAGTCAACCGAACGTTGATCATTGAGTTAGAGGGCTCGGATGTAATTTTTGGTGATTTGGTTAGCTTTGTAGAGTGATTTATAACTTAGGAGTGCGATCGAAATTAATTTTTGAGGCCCGGTGTAGAATTTGGCTTAAATTGGCAAAGTTAGTATTTTGGCGAATTCCGGTCGATGGATGAGAATTTGATCCGAGGGTCGGAATGGAATTCCGAGAGTTGCTGTAGTTCCGTTAAGTGATTTTGGATGCGTGTGCAAATTTTCGAGTCATTCGAACATCGTTTGGTCGGGTTTTTGATCGAATGTGTGTTTTTGAAGTTTTAAAAGAATTTAGGCTTGAATTCGATATAATTCGATGATTTTAGTGTTAATCGAGGTGTTTTTATGATTGGAACAAGTTGGTATGATGTTTTAAGAGGTGTTGGCATTTTTGGTTGAGGTCTCGGGGGCCTCGGGGTGATTTCGGATGGCTAACGGGAATTTTTGAAGTTGGAAAATGCTGCAGAAATGCAGCAGTCAGTGCACAGCAATTTTGTTCTATGCGATCGCATAGTGTTAGCTACAGTACCCAGGATTTTGGTCTATGCAATCACAGAGGGTTAGCTACAGTACCTGGAATTTTGTTCTATGCGATCGCAATGCTCTAATGCGATCGCATAGTGTTAGCTACAGTACCCACCATTTTGTTCTATGCAATCGCATAGGGTTAGCTATAGTGCCCCCGGAATTTTGTTCTATGCAATCGCAAGGCTCTAAT
>MU784186.1:4033-40593 GCA_026770625.1 Nicotiana glauca | reverse complement strand
ATATTGAACTGCACAGGTTGATTTGGTAGTCCTGTCTAGCCTCGTCACTACTTCGCCGGGGTTAGGCCAGACACTTACCAGCACATGGGGTCGGTTGTGCTGATGCTACACTTATGCATTTTTTGCATAGATCACGGTACCGGAGCAGCTTTTGGACCACAGCAGTAGCACGTCGAGTAGGAGCTGACTTCAGTCCAGGGACTACGAGGTAGCCTAGCTGGCGTTCGCAGGCCGGAGTCCCTTTTCTATATCTTATGTTTGTTTTTATTGTATCGAGACAGACACTGTGTATTTCTTTCTATTCAGACTTGTTTGTAGTATTCATTAGTAGTTCGTGAGATAGCGACTCCAGTCTTGGGTAGTAAAATATTAAACTTCCGCATTTTGATTTTTCATAAGTTTTAAAAGATTTCCGTTTTCATTTAAAGGTTTGTTATTGTTATTACTGTTGTGTTATTTTTCAAAAGGTGTAAGTGTTTGGCTTGCCTAG
Organism: Nicotiana glauca; assembly: GCA_026770625.1. NCBI lineage: Eukaryota > Viridiplantae > Streptophyta > Magnoliopsida > Solanales > Solanaceae > Nicotiana > Nicotiana glauca. The sequence goes on along the minus strand of MU784186.1, from coordinate 40,103 downwards.
CTCCAACAGTAGGTGCCATCACGACTTCCGATGGTGGGAAATCCGGGCCGTGACAGCTTTTCACCTTCCCCAAGCATTGGCCAAAGATCTCCACAGCGCCCATCCCCTCGTTCATCTTCATCAGCCACTCTTTACCGAGCGAGACGTCCTCGGGCAGGACCTCCACTTCATCCTCGCTCGCCTCAGTGGTAGATGGTTCTTGGGATGTAATCCCTTCATTTGACACAACCTCGGGTGGCACCTCCTCTCTCTTGTTGGTGGCATTCCTCTTTTTGCCACGGCCACTCTTTCCAGCAGCATCCTGGATGACGTTGGCTTGGGTGTTGGTAGCATTAATTTCTCCGTCGTTCGCCATTCCCTTAATTGAGACCTTCGCTCTGATACCACGTTGTCACGTCCTTAGTTATTAACTAAGTGCACGTGCGTCACTTGACAACTCGCTCATGATCTTGCGCAACTTGCTCACATTCTTGCTATGCCAAGTCAGCCTTACTACACTCAAGATCGCTAAAAGAATGGAAGAAAGAACACAAGAGAATTGTTAAAGGAAACTTTGTATAAAGAGAACTTGAATTGTTTTGCTTGATGGATTTCAAATGAATGGCCCCCCTATTTATACTAATCACCTAGGGGCTAGTATGTAAATAATAATTATTCCACAAGTCCTTAATATTTACAAGTAAGTCCCTTCTCTAGAATTTTCTACAAGCCTAGAAGATTCCAAGGACTTTCTTAGCAAATCCATAAGGATCTATGATCTTCCTAAGGAAATATCCATATTTCTCTAGAATTTTCTCACAAATACTAGCATTCCTCTTATGTAAGTTTTCACATGGCATTAATATATGCCAAATGACGCATATGTGGCATGATGACACGGCGGGTCTCACATATGCCTATGAAAAATTCTTTGAACAACTTTTTAAAGTGATATAGTGTTGTATGTAAGTCTCCAATTGACAAGAATAGTTGAATCAACTTCACATAGTTGGAGTTTGGAGTTTTACACTCAGGCGATTAGTTGGGTGAAGAGTTTACCAGACAAATTGAGTTATCGTGACAACACATTTCAACCATGAGAATCAATCGATTTTTCGATTGGACCCAACCACCTCATATTGTTCGTATAGTGGTATATAAACTGAAGCAATACAAAATATAAGTTTTTAAAATTAAAACTAAAACTACGCCTTACTTCAAGCTGTCAATTTTGTAATAATAAAACAATCTTCCTTCTTTTAAGGCTTTTGTGATTCTTCATAGGGTAGTAAAAAGCTAAGAGGGAGAATCTTTCATTGATCAAAGGCTGTGGCCGAAAGTTAAAAATTCAAAAGATATCATTGACAACATAATTATGGATCGGATTCTCAGAATAAAAACTTATTTTCAACTATTAGAAAAGTTGCAATACCAACTACCGCGGCCAATTTCTTCTCCATTGTGTGTAACTGAAGCACATGCGGAGTCAAAATTTAAATCTTATTGGTTCGAAATTTTCACTTATAAGTTAATGAGTTTAAAATTTACAATGTGATCTACTCCCTCCAGTCAAAAATAAGTGATTTTTTGGATATTTTCACACAGATTAATTTTTTTTTAGCATTAATTAGCAATAGAATTGACCATATTAACATTTACTATCTCACATAAACACTCCTAACACATATTCCAACACTATTACTCCAAGGACAATGTAGGAAAAAAATAATTAATTTATTCTTGAAATCTGAAAAAGTCACTTATTTTAGACCACAAGAAAAAAGTCAAAAAATTACTTATTTTGGACCAGAAGGGGTATTAAATAAATTTCATAAGAAAAAAAATTTTGGACTAAAATTATTGGATTGGCCGAACCCATATTGCTGTCTCTAACTCCGATCCTAAGCTGAAGAAGTGTAGGGTGTCGACGATAAACAACTAAACAAATAAAAACAATTGCAACAGTCTTCTTACACTTACATTCCATTTCCCATCTACTGCTATTACAACTGTCTATATACTAGCAGTTCCTCCGATATTTGTTAATAATGTATTGAAAAGACATCCTAAGAACGGACTTTGTTATGATTTTTGTGAGTTGTATTATGGAAACAATACTCCAAAACATTGCTTTATTAGGGGTCCTACAGTACCCCAACAATGACTTAACTATGTAATGTCTTTATATTCTAGTTATATAAATATCCTATCAACCAAAAAAAAAAAAAAAAAAAAAAAAACTGTCTAAACCTACTTAGATCCCTTCTACGGTTCTACCCAAGAACACAAACTCACAAAGTCTAGTTCTTTTCATTTTCCTCTCACATTAGAGTATTCATAACTCAAAAATTCTGAATCTAATACTGATCATAACATATTTGTTTGTTCCGAAATAAATTTTGTAAAATATATAGTCAAATCTCTCTATAATAGATTCATTTGTTCCGAATATTTTTGAATGTTATAACGAAGTGTTGTTATAGAGAATATATACTATAACTTAATTGAAAATTGATTCCGAAAAAAATTAACTCTTATAATAAAGCATTATTATATAAGAATGGTGTTATAAAGAGGTCTGACCAGAAAGAAAGACAGTATTTTTTATATCCACTTACATTTTCAAAGATTTTGTATTCGTATAATATATTTTCAAGGTTCCCAATGCTTGGAGTCATCTAGCATAAAGTTATTACTCCTATCAGGTATTTTTCTCAATATATGATAATCATATAGCTGATCACTACAGTCAGTAGCATTAATCAGCATTCAGTTATTTAAATTCAAAAGTTAAATTTTTGATTAGATAACTCTTAACTGGTGGTAAAATTGATATTTATCAAAAGAAATATAAACCAAAGAGACATAAATCTGTTAAAAGGATTAGGGCAAGCTGCACATTTGACATCTGCTATCTAAATATATAAAAAATATATTTATTCTATATATATTATGTATTACTATATAAAAATTATATATTTTGCACACTTATATTTTTGGAAGTGGTTATGTTGTGTAGTTTTCTCAAGAGTCCGAAACTTTTTTGATGATTTTTTTGGACAAAAAGTACATTTTTAATGCTAAAAAAAAAGTTACATAAATAGGTATTTCGCAGTATTATATTGCGAATTACCTTAACGGAAATTTAGCCGTTAAAGTAATTCGCAGTATAATACTGCGAATTATTAAAAAAAAATTAATAATTCGCAGTATAATACTGCGAATTACAAAAAATAATAATTATAATTCGCAGTATTATACTGCAAATTATTTAAATTTTTTTTTGTAATTCGCAGTATTATACTGCGAATTATTAAAAAAAACAAATTTAACTAATTCGCAGTACCTTTATTAATTTGACACCATCAATTAACTGACATAACAATAATTCAAACTAGTATACCAAGATTAGGTAATTAGTTGAATTCAAATTAGTAACACGCTCTTAGAATCTTGCTGGGTTCATCAAAGAATTTATATTTTCTAAGTGCGGCGGAGCATGAATTAGTTGTTGTGGTGAGAAAAATGTTCATATATTGTATATTTTCTATCTTCTTGTTTGAACAACTTAAGTCCAGAGTAACATAAGTTTTTTAGGCAAAGAATGTTTGTATATCACTACCAATATTATTTAACGTTAGCGTGTTTCGTCATTGAAGTATATAGTGTTTCCATTTTCTCATTCAAATATATATTGTAGTGTACTTTTATTACTTCTTTCTTTCATTTAAGAAAGATAGATTTACTGTTCATTTTCTTTTTGTCGGGAATACATCTTTTATTTCTAAGAAATCTAATTCTGTAAAGTAATTGGTACTTCTAACACAATAGAGATTTCTTCTTAGCAAACATGAAAATGTTAATTTTACAAGTAGTTTTGCATCAAAATACTTGAGAAGATAAACAATCTTCCTAGCAATAATTTACTAGGTAAAAAAAATTCTAAAAAATAACTCAAATTTTGACATATTTTAATTATCATAAAAGTACAAGATTTTGCAAATGAAAATAAACTCAGACTTTAGCAACCAATAACATAACCAAAATAAAACTAGTTAATTGTGAAAAAGATGAAACCCATGTAAAAAAAAGTTGCTTTCTTGTAGAAAAATTTAATAATTAATTCGCAATATAGTACTACGTTTTATGTGTTTGAATTATTGTTATGCCAGTTAATTGGTGGGGCCAAATTAATAAAGGTACTGCGAACTAGTTAAATTCTTTTTTTTAATAATTTGCAGTATAATACTGCGAATTATAAAAAAAAAAATTTGTAATTCGTAGTATAATGCTGCGAATTATTAAATTTTTTTTATAATTCACAGTATTATACTGCGAATCACTTTAACGGCTAAATTTTCGTTAAGGTAATTCGCAGTATAATACTGTGAAATACCTATTTATATAACTTTTTTTTAGCATTAAAAATGTATTTTTTGTCCAAAAAATCATCAAAAAAGTTTATGACTCGTTTTCTCAAAGGATGGTTATGTTCTGGTCACAAGTCCAAATTCCATATAGCTCGTTAAGAATAGAACAAAAGAAAGGAATAAGTAAAAATTGCACGGGGCGCCCTATTTGGTCGCCCCCATTTAACCTATACTCATTTTTTTTTAAACTTTTAACTTGTACCCATTTTTTAAATAACTTCAGCCCCCTTTCTCCTCCTCCTTGCTTTGCAACTCTCTCGAATCATATACAGGAGAATCTCACCTAAGAACCTTAGGACGTTCTTCCCATGCAGTGATACTATATAAATGAACACTTTCTTCCTGGTCTCTCAATTACTAACAACGGAATTGACAGATTCAAACAAAAATTAAAAAAATGCTAGATTAACGGAGGATTCGTGTCTTTATTATTGTCCCAAGGGCTTCTTTATCTTCATATATATTCAAGGATACATATTATCCCTAGAGATCTGGAGGCGAATAACAATATTCTTCTAGACGGTAATGAACCTCAAATATCAGATTTTGGATTGCCGCACGTTTTTGGTGGCAAAGATTCAGAAGCTAAGACAAATCGAGTTGTTGGAATTTAGAGGGTGTTTGGATGGGCTTAAAAGCTGGTCAAACCAGCTTTTAAGCACTTTTTTTATTTTTTGGAATATTTGGCAACAAAAAAAGCTGCTTAAAAAAGCTAAAAAGTGCTTAAAAAAGCCAAAAGCAACAAGTTGGCTAACCCCAACTTTTTCTATTTTGGCTTAAAAGTCATTTTAGTTTGATCAATAAAATTACTCTCTTGCCCTTATAAGTTTTTATAATACCAAAATTACCCTCTTCTTTCCTCTTCATCTTCATTTTTATAATACCAAAGTTTTTATATTTTTATCTTTTTACTAAGAAAAAGTGTTTATCACCACTTGTTTGCCAAACACTTGAACATCTTTTTTTAAGTTTCAGCACTTTTATCCAACACATGTAACTGCTTATTTATATAATAAGCTCCAGCACTTAAAAGCTGCTTTTAAGCACTTGTGCTTAAAAGCCACTTTTTTTAAGCCAATCCAAACGGGCTCTTAGTAATCATCCATGCAACCTTCCTGAGCACAAATAGCTCTTCCTGCACAAAAACTTCACCTCTAGAGCTGAAGTTTGCCAGTTACAAACAAAAACTTCAGCTTTAGAGCTGAAGTTCGACAGTTACAAGACAAAAACTTCAGCACTAGAGCTGAAACTTACAAAAAAAACTTCAGCACTAGAGCTGAAGTTTGCCAGTTACAAACAAAAACTTCAGCTCTAAAGCTGAAGTTCGACAGTTACAAAACAAAAACTTCAGCTCTAGACAGGAAGCTTACAAACAAACACTTCAGCTCTAGAGCTGAAGCTTACAAATAAAAACTTCAGCTCTAGAGCTGAAGTTCGACAGTTACAAAACAAAAATTTCAGTTCTAGATCTGAAATTTACAAACAAAAACTTCAGTTCTATAGCTGAATTTCGACAGTTACAAAACAAAAATTTCAGCTCTAGACATGAAGCTTACAAACAAACACTTCATCTCTAGAGCTGAAGTTCGCTAGTTACAAACAAAAACTTAAGCTCTAGAGCTGAAGTTCGACAGTTACAAAATAAAAACTTTAGCTCTAGAGCTAAAGCTTACAAACAAAAATTTCGACAGTTATAAAATAAAAACTTCATCTCTAGAGCTAAAACTTACAAATAAAAGCTTCAGCTCTATTGTCACTTATAAACAAAAACTTCAGCTCTAGAACTTTTTAAGCACGTATTTACTTTTCAATCTTTATCCTGACAAGAAAAGTCCTAAAGATTGAGTATAACACTAGCCTGCAGGAATTTTATATGGGATGGAAGACGACCCACAAAGAATAGAATATAGGAAAGTTATAACTCGTGAAAATCCGAAGCTTTTACTCACACCGTTTGGGAAGGAAAAGAGATTAACACTGTATTTTTATATTAATTTTAATAGATTAATTGCTATTTAATATTAAATAGACTAGTGGCTACTCACCATTAAAAATACGGATAAAAAATAAATACCACTGGCTACCCTACTTTTTAGTGAGAAATTTAAAAATAGTCAGATTTACTACCATGATATTTTTACCACTTTTTAGGGAGAAATTCAAAAATAGCCAAATTTACCACTGGTCGTTGAAAAATAGCCAAGTTTCAAAAGTGATTGAAATTTAGCCACTTTAAATCTGACGAAAACACTGTTCAAAATTCGGAAAAATACGCCCACAAATTTTACGGGAGTTCCAGCATAAGTATGCTTGAACTCCCGTAAATTTTACGGGAGTTCCAGGATAACTATGCTGGAACTCCCGCAAATTTTACGTGAGTTCAAGCATAATTATGCTGGAACTCCCGCAAATTTTACGCGAGTTCCAGCAAGTATAATTGTCCAGTATAATATACTGGAGTTTGGAGCACTGGTGCTCCAGTCTCCCGCAGATTTTACAGGAGTTAGCAAAGTATACCGGTCCAATATAATATGCTGGAGTTCGTACACAAATGTACTAGAACTCCGGTATATTATACTGTATCGGTCCTTGTTGCAGCAAAATAATGGTTATTTTTCATTAACTTGGTAAACGCGTACTATCTTTCGTTCCACTCTCAAAATTTGGTATACCATCATATTTTAACCACTTTTTACCATATTTGGGGCCTAAGGCAAGAGCTTTCGCTTACCTTACCCTGTAGCCGCCCTTGCTGACGAACCCACCACTCCCACGCGCCACCACCATTACCGGTAAACTCCTCAGTATCTCTTTTCTTCCGTTAATTGAATTTTTCTCCGTTAACCTGAATTTTTACTTGTTTCCAATGTAATAAAGGATGTACATTAATTTGGTTTTAATTATTCATATAGCCGTCACCAATTAGTTTGAGATTGAAGTGTAGTTTATCATTCGTTGTGTTGTCTAAACAAACAATTTTGACTTGTTAATTATCTTATTCCAAGTATTATAAATCAATTAATGTGAGTGAGCTGTAAAATCAGTTTATTAGTTTGTGAGAGAGTGAACTGACCTCAATTCTGCTTACTCTGAAGTTGAAAGCCGGAGAAGAAGAGATCAATATGCGGGTGAAAGTGATATCTCGGTCTACGGATGAGTTTACTCGCGAACGCAGTCAGGACCTCCAGGTTTGGCCTTTCTATTATTTTTTACTTTGTGTTGTAGAATTGTGATTTTGCGCCACGCCAAGCATCCTTGATATCTTGTAAATACTAACTTGCATATTGATCAGAGAGTTTTTCGTAACTTCGATCCCAACCTTCGACCTCAAGAGAAGGCAGTGGAATATGTTCGCGCCCTGAATGCAGCAAAACTAGAGAAGGTTTTTCCTGTTCCCTGACCTGAATTTTATTGTTTTCTTTTGTTTGAATGTGTCAATTTAAGTTCTTTTTAGATATTTGCGAGGCCATTTGTTGGAGCGATGGATGGGCACATTGATGCCGTCTCTTGCATGGCCAAGAATCCTAATCACCTGAAAGGAGTATTTTCTGGCTCTATGGATGGTGGTATGATCCTTTTTACGTCTTTTGTGTTTATACGTTCTTGCATAGCCTCAGGTTTTCTCTTTTCAAAAACATTTATGTGAAATGACTAGAAAAAACTTGCAGCATTTTGATGATACTTTTAGGTAAAAAAAAAAAAAAAAAGATTTAAAACTTTAACCTTGACAAATAATGCATTGAGGTATTGCTGGCTGAAAATATTAAAATTATATTTTGTTAACTACTTCGGGCTTCTGAACAGTTTTTGTGTTCTTGCAGATGTTCGCCTATGGGATTTGGCTACCAGGTAGTTATGCATTGCAGTTGTTTTAGTTATTACTTGATACGGAGTAGTATTTTATTGTAACAAGCATGATTTTGTATAACCTTTGTGCATTTTCGTAAGGTAAGAATCTTTTAGACCATATCAATGTTTTCAGTTTACAAGCACTTGGAACTCAACAACAACAACAACAATAACCCAGTAAAATCCCACAAGTGGGGTCTGGGGAGGTTAGAGTGTACGCAGACCTTACCCTTACCCTTCGGGGTAGGAAAGCTGTTTCCGAAAGACCCTCGGCTCAAGAAGACGAAAATAAATAATAGATCAGTAACAACAACAAAAGCCAGAAAAATAATATGAGAGACGGAAAATAGATGGAAAAGTATAACAATTACCAGTAATAATGCCATAAAAAAAACGTAAATAGTGTGGAAACTACATAAACCACTAACAACCCAAGACGAAACATTATTGGCCTAGCACCCGGTAAGTAGAAGTGTGGAACTCAAAAGTACTTTTTGATTACATTACCATGAAGTTAGGAATATACGTGAAATTCTGATCATGAGAGCTGAGGGTAATTATTTTGGATAACTAAATGTCGATTCCAAATTCTTTATGGCATTTGTTTTCCCTTTACTTCTACCGATTCACAATTCCCTAGGGCTTTTTGCATTCCATGTTGCTGCTGGTAGTTGACTCAAGCTTTATGGGATATTGTTATCCCCAATTTTTGTCACGTTTTGCACTTCTTTTAAATGTTTCATCCACGGAGTGAAGGACATGAAGTATGAATTTTTTTTTTTTTTTTTTACATACAATCTGACGCCCAATTCTTCTTCCTTCGCATTTTTTTCTTTTTTCCTTTGAGGTACGTGAATGGCCTATTCAAATTCTTAACTTGAAGTTATATGCAGTGTTTCATCTCTAACCAGCAATCAGAAGCATGTTAGTGGATTTTAAAAAGGCTCGGATATTCAGTGTCTATTACTTGATGAAGAGCTCATGGGTGCTCTTTTGAAATTTCTTTTTATCCCAGTCATGATCCTTAAAATAATTGTGTGCCAAATGTTTTTTGCAAAACAAAATAGGCGGACAGAACGTCAGTTTCCTGGTCACCAAGGTGCAGTACGTGGTTTGACAGTGTCTACGGATGGCCGTATTCTCGTATCATGTGGAACTGATTGCACGTAAGGCTTCATGAGAAATATTGCATGTGAGGATACAAATTTAATTAATGAATATATTCCTGTACTAAATCTGATCCATTGTGCTTTGCGCTACTTTACTGTAGTCTTAGGCTCTGGAAAGTTCCTGGTGATACTCTAATGGAGTCAGATGATGGGTCTGGTAACTCATCCCAGGTAAATGCATTTCTAGCTTTCTGTTGTTTACATGCATGAACTTGTTGTGCCCGATTGTCTAACAAACTGAATTCTTTTATTCTCAGCCATTGGCTGTGTATGTTTGGAAGAATGCATTCTGGTATGTATTTGGTACTATCGCACTTGCAAGACGATTTGTTACTTAACTACAACAATAACTTTATTCGTTTTTCTGTAGCTTCATGTCTTAAACTGCTGATGTTTTTGTTCCATAGGGGTGTTGACCACCAATGGGATGGTGATCTTTTTGCTACTGCTGGTGCTCAAGTTGACATTTGGAACCATAACAGGTCTGCTTACCTATTTCTTGTATCTTTTCTGCTACCAAATATGTGCAGTGTTTAACACATTCTACTCACCTGTGAACCAGGTCTCAGCCGGTTAATAGTTTTGAATGGGGGAACGACACAGTGACATCTGTTCGGTTTAATCCAGGAGAACCTAATCTTTTGGCAACATCAGCAAGGTTTTCATTCATTAAGACTCTAGAGCCTTCTTTTCTTCTTTTGCTTTGCAGTTTGTTGGGAACGGATTGGAGGTTTTATATAAGTTTCCTGCTCTGATCCATAACTGATCTTTTGTTTTAATTTAGTACAAGTTACTTTTTATTCAAGGTAATCAATCTATTGGTGTTAGTTCATATTTTCATATGTCTATATGTGATACTCCTTTTCTTTAAGGTGACTACAGCCTAGGTTATTTCCATGTCCTTTTCTTTTTCTTTTGATACTTGCGTGCATCTATTTTACTGGGTTCCTGCATTGTCCGATCATGTAGTTTCCGTGTTTAAATAGAACCCTCTTTTTTGGACATAACCTTTCTCAAGTTATATATCTCTTATCCTTTTGAAATTTCACTATTATGTGCATCTATGTTTTCAACGTGTTGGACAATTATTTATGCAGTAGTTGCAGCTTCTCTGATCATCAAATTAAACTTCAAAAAAATAGTTAGTGTTATCCATTTTTTGGCCTGCAGCTACTTATTGTGTAGTATTTGATCTTTCTTGCAGTGACCGTAGCATAAATATATATGATTTACGGATGTCTACACCAGCTAGAAAGGTTATTATGCGGGTAAGCGACACAATTGTCTCTGTGAAAATTACTGCTAACGTATAAGTGGGTCTTGTTTAGGTAAAACGCTGGCCCATAAGCTACTTATTTTGATAATGTGTAAATGACTGAGGCGATCCATTTCATTCTGGCTTTGAGCATCTTTTGAGTGATTGGCTTGTTCATAGGTTTAGTGGTCATGTTAAAAGAGCTGCCGGAATCTACTTTTAAGTAATATATCTGCTTTGTATTATTTCAAAAGGTCCATTTCTGACTTTGTATCTCTTTTTTCAGACAAAAACTAATTCTATAGCTTGGAATCCCATGGAGCCAATGAATTTCACTGCTGTGAGTGCAAGTTTAGTAACTTTATGAAGTGTTTAATTTCTACTAAATATAGAATACGGGTGGCAGGTCACTTACATGTGACTTTGAAATTTGTGGTTTTTTTGGGGGAAAAGGTACTATTAGATTTGATTAACTGGAACTAAAATGAAGAGAAACAACTTGTTAGTCACTACAATAGTCAACTCCTAATTTTGTGTATATCCCTTTAATTGAAGTTCACGTTCGTATTAATTTAGAATTGACATGAATACATGTTCATATTAGCATGTCACTTTTTAAGATAAATATAGTAAAGTGTAACATATAACATCATCTGAACGTCATGCTAGAGGTTTGATAAGCTGCGAGTTTTCAATCCTAGAGATGGACTACTCTGTTGTAAAGCCGCTTAATTTGGCTAAATTTCTGGGCCTGAAAGCAGGCCTTGACATTACCACAACAACAGTTGGATCTGAAAAATTATAATGTTCTAAGTTTAAGTTGAACATTACATTTGCCTTAACCATTAAGATTATGAAAAGCTGCTGGATCGCTGGATTTCTTTTCCAATAAGCACATGATCACTGTTGGCTACTTTGCCCTGGTTAGAGTTGAAGTCGGAAACTTCGAGGAGAGCGTGAATAGAACTGATCCGTTATGAATCATAGCTAGGAAGCTTAAAGATTCTTCTAGTTATCGTCTCGGTCACACTAATATTTCCTTTGAGGAAGGAATCTTTTCAGTGGTGGGATTAGGTTCCTTTTTGAGAAAGAACTTAAGGTCTGATTTTTCTATATCTGAAATCTGTAACATATAACCTTATAATATAATATAAAGGTAGATTTTAATCATCTTATATGGACTGAAACTTGCAAAATTAGATAGGGCAAAAAGATGACTGGTTCTTCAGAAGGTCTTTTCCTAGTGAAAGTTGCCTTGTTTGCTTGTAACACCCCTAACATTATTGCTCGAAGTCTCTGCAGCTTAAGTAGAGCATTGTACCTTTGTCATGAACGCACTGCCTTTATGTGAAATGTTGCTATAGCTGTGTTTTACTTTGTTTTGCTTCAGTAGGCCCCCATTTACAATTACATGATAGTGAGGAGCTGCCTGAACACTTAGTAGTGAATGCAGTTTAGGAGCTTGAGGGGTTGAGTGCATGCATAAAACAAGGGCATGGGTCTCACTTGGTGTTTATTTTTTAATCTTTAGTGGTTGTTCTCAATACGAATTTCATATATTATGTGGTTTTTTTTGCAATGACTCTTCGCATCTTATTGGGGTAGGCTAATGACGATGGCAAGTGCTACAGTTATGATGTTAGAAAGCTAAATGAAGCCAAATGTGTGCATAAAGATCATGTCTCCTCAGTGTAAGGCATCATCTCTTCATTATTGCAGTTTATGTGTTGGATTTTACAAGTTGTGTGCGCTAATAAGTGTCGTATATTTGCAGGATGGATATAGACTATTCACCAACCGGTCGAGAATTTGTTACTGGATCTTATGATAGAACAGTAAGTTCCTTTCAAGTTTATTTATTTGTTCACCTAGTGCCCTCGGCACTTTGACCGAATTACATTTGTAGGTGCGAATTTTCCAATATAATGGTGGTCACAGCAGGGAAATCTATCACACTAAGAGGATGCAGAGGTTTCACTCTATATCTTAATTAAGAAGCATCTTTTTTGTTTTGTTATTAGTTATCATGTAGTTATCCTCAATTATAATGGACCGTCTTGGCTGCTTAATGTACTTGCACTTTCAAGTGAATGTGTTTTCCTGACATCTATCATCAACTCAGGGTATTCTGTGTCAAGTTCAGTTGCGACGCAAGTTATATTATCTCAGGAAGTGATGATACCAACCTTCGTTTATGGAAAGCAAAAGCATCTGAGCAGTTGGGAGTTGTATGTACCTACATTCTGGTTGATTCATTTGGTTTATATTGTGTTCTGGGAATGTGTGTACATGTTTCATTTCTGCTTTTAGATGAGTTATGGGTTTGAATCTTTCTGAGATTTTGCTTAATCACTCATTCTCTCTCTCTCTCTTTCTCTCTCTCCTGTTCCTTTTAATGGTGGATTGGTTTCAACACAGTGGTTAGATTGAAAAAGTGAGATCAAGAGGTCGTAAGTTTTTTACACGCATCCATTCTAGTTTGTTGGGCTGCTTAACATGGGGGGACTTGTGGTTTTAGTTTATGAAAACAAAAGAATTTTTTTACATTTCTTCAGTAGAAATCTTGGACAAGCAGAATTATGAGTAATTAGAGTTTGTTAATTAGAATGCTGCAAGTACATGAAACGGAGATCCCAAACTTGGAAAAAGCTTTTGTGGTTCTTCATTAAATTCTTGCACAAGCTAGAGTATGATGTGCAGTAGAGAAAGGAAAAAAGGGAAAGAAACATAGCTGGAAGTGCATAGAAGAAAAGTAAATCCTTAGAACACCTTAGCATGAAGAAAAATGAATCATTGTCAATAATCAAAATGTTTGGAAAAAAGAAGGGAGAAAGTTATAACCTGTGAAATGATTAACAAATGATTGCGCTGGAACTGTTGTGCAGAAAGAAAAGAAAAAATATCTGTCTTGAAATTTTTCTGAAAGATTGACTTTTGATATGTTCTGTTGCCATTATACTATTAAATTGTTCAGGTACTTGATTGTTCCAAAACTTTTTCCTGAAAAGTATGGTTTGTGACCATATTTAGGACAACTTGAAATTGTCTCTGCCCTATTCCCTTTGAAGTTTTTTTATGTGCATCAGTTTAGTTCACACAAAATGCCTTCAACTAATGAACAACATAATTTGCTCCTTAGTATTTCTGGAGGGCGAATATCACATTATTGCTTTTAAAAGAAAATGGAAAAGAATGCTATGTGATGTAGCTTCCTTGATTGTTCTGTAATTCTGTTTCTGGGTGTTGTATCAATTGTTTTTCTTCACATCAATCATGAAGAGCTAAAAATTGTGTTCTTGCAGGTTTTGCCAAGAGAGCGGAAAAAACATGAATATTTGGAGGCTGTCAAGAATCGTTACAAGCATCTTGCTGAAGTCAAGCGTATAGTCAGGTAAACATTCAACTTGACTAGGAATCTTGTGGTAGGGCCTTAGTCCATTGGTACCAAATTGTAGTTGATCATTTTTGTTAACTGGCAAGTAACCTCATGTCCACCCAGTGGGAAAACCTTGTTAGGCTGAGACCTATATTCTGCTAGCTCATAAGCCTGAGCAAAAGCTGCATGGTTAAACTAAAGTTAGAAGTTCATAAGAAGATGATTACTATGGTCAAATTTTTCTGTGCACATATTTGTTACTTTTCTATTCCTGCTCCTTTTGAGGTTGAATATCTGATAAGATTCTCAGTGAGCCCAAAAGCTTTGAGATGTTATCTTCATTCCCCCTTTTATTATGATTTTGCAGACACAGGCACTTGCCAAAACCAATATACAAGGCCACAAAGCAAATACGGGAGATGACTGAATCTGAGAGGCGAAGAGCGGAGAGGAGGAAAGCTCACAGTGCCCCAGGAAGCATTCAGAATGAGCCATTGCGATCGAGTAGAATTATCAAAGAAATTGAGTGAAAAGGGTGGCTGTCATGATCTGCTAATGCATGCTACCCAGGCCAACCTGAACAGTGAAGAAGGCTATTACCATTTCAGTGTGGACAGGGCCATTGGGATAGTAAATTTATAACAAAGGGTAGAATCGAAGAGATCTTACATCGCATGTAACGATTGAAATATATAGTGGCTGTTTCTAATGTTGAGCTTATGTTACTGCCATGGCTGTATTGGGAAATTTTGTGATGTAATCAGTTATTCCCAAGTTTGAAAAAGGAAAAAGGAAACTTAATTGCTCCTCTTGATTGGTAACATCAATTTTTTTTTGTTTGTCTAATTGCGTCGTATGACTATGATTAAGTTTGCTTGGGTGCTTTGGCTAGTGCACAGTCTTGCTTTTACTCTTTAAAAAGAAGATTTCTTTCTTCATTTTACAGGTTAATTGCATAACCAAATCTATCCAATTGTCTGTTTTGTAAAAGATGGTATCTTCTTAAAATATAGAAGAATGAAGACAATCATAACACAAAAATATTGACAGTCAACGGTCAAAAGTACGCATAATGAAAAGAATTATCAAGAGACAATTGTTTAATAAAATTTATTTTAAAGTGTCATTGATAGAATATTTCCTTTTGTTCCCCTTCTTTCATTTGAAAGATTACTTTTAACTTAAATATACAATTTGTTATCCGTTTTACGTAATGGGTCCAAATTTGACCAACTACGACCTATGACAAGTACGACAAACGACCGGATATCTATGAGTCGACGTTCGGAAAGAGGCGACCTTAGGACAAAAGAAGAGGTTGCACGACCCTTGTAGTATTGTAAGCCCATTAGGGGACATTGAGAATATTCCATCGAATATTCTTGGTAGTTTGTTTCTGACAACTTAGAAGAGTCTCTCTCTAGTATATAAGGGGGACAAAGAGCTTTCTAAAGGAGACCGAAGAAACTCTGTGAAAAAAACATTAATTTGAGAACGAAAGGAAATATGTTGACGATCATATCTTTATCATTTACTTTTTCTAGTATTTATTATACTCAGCTAAGATTTACCTCTTCATCTTTCGATTGATTTGTTCAAAAAGGTTTTTATATCTTTTGAGTCAAACAATTTGGCGCCGTCTGTGGGGATTTCTATAGCTGAAACCATACTTTTCATCTAGATTCTTGAAAGTGACAACTATTTTTCCTCATACTTCATAAGAACCAACAATGGCGGGAAAAGGGGAAGTGAGGCTAAAGGCAGTAGCAGATGTCTCGAGTAATCTCCTGAGTTCCCTCACCGAGGTCGGTAGAGAAAACAATGGGAATACAACACCAAGCGCTACACCGGAGGGAGAGACCTCACCTCTTCCGCACGGGGATCTAACGATCTTGTGTGAAAGGGGAGCCTCAACATCCGCGACAGGGGAAGCACCGCCAGCAGTCAAGAAGCTGCTAGAAGAGTGGTTAACGAGTGCCTTGAGCAACATGCTCGAGAAACCTACTCAAAGAGATGTCGAAGACTTGCCACCTAGAGAAATCGCAGCTGCCGACGATGAGCCAAACGCTACACGAACAGGTAACACCCGAACTGTTACTAATATAGGCGACGACGCACTCATGGCCATCTTAAAGAAAATGGAAGAGATGGAAAACGAGAACAAAACACTCCGCAATCAAATGAAGGAACATCAGGAGAGGGTTGACAAAATACCAGACGCTCCGAAGCTATTACCGAAACGCGATGTGGGCCGATTTATCGAACAGCCATACAGCGAAGGGGAAGCTACCATTCTATTCCAAAGACCTTCAAAATGCCGCCATACTTAAAAATATACGACGGGACCACGGACCCAGAGGATCACTTAATCCATTACGTTATTGCAGTAAAGGGCAATGATCTATCAAAAGAATAGGTATCGTCAGTGCTGATAAAAAAGCTCGGTGAGACTTTGACAGGTGGAGCGTTGATGTGGTACTCCCAATTACCGGCACGGTCGATATCGACATTTGAAGAAATGGCAGATAAATTTCCCACCGCTCACGCGGGGGAAAAGAAGGCCGAAGCTAGGGTCAACGATATCTTCGACGTCAAACAAATGACGGGCGAGGGACTGCGGGATTTCCTAGCCCGATTCAACAGAGTAAGGATGAGTCTACCGAATGTGTCAGAAGGGATGGCAGTAGCAGCCTTTCAAAATGGGTTAAACAGGAATAATGCAACCAAAAAACTGCTCAGCAGACTCATGAAGTACCCCCTACCACACGGGAAGAAATCCACAACGCCTATTGCGTTGAGGTAAGGGCAGACGAGGATGACCTGAACGGCCCACTTCAGCGATTAACATCAGTCCAGACCGAGACAAGGAGAGATCAACATAATGACGGGCGAAGGGACCAACCACCACATTTCAATCGAGAAAGGCATCAGCCATATGTCCGAATATCCAACCCGCCCCCTCCACGACATATGGATGTCATGCCCCGACACACTACACCCCTCCAAAACGAAAGAGGTATGCCTATACTACTATCTGCTCATAATTTTTGTGTCTCCCCTTCAGAGATAGTGTACGCACTGGAAAAAGAAGATGAAATCGGATCCAAGCATCGGGAGGTCGAACGTCCTATGTGAATTCCACCAAGAAAGAGGACACAAGACCGAAGACTGCATAGGTCTGTGGCAAGAAGTAGTTAGGATGTTAAACCAAGGGTATCTGAAAGAACTGCTAAGCGATAAAAGACGGGCCAACTTCGCTCGAGGGCACGATCCACCTCAAGGACCTCCAAAGCCACCATCACCAGCCCGTACCATACAAATGATCATTGGCGGCGGCGATGGTATGGTAATCAACCATGTGAAGTTCACCACCACGCACAAACACAAACGGACAATCGCCCACGAATGGTATGACGACCTCAAAGATAGTATCATCTTCGATAAGTCAGATACCGACGATTTGTCTTTCCTTCACTATGATGCTTTACTTATAACTTTACACATCGCTGATACCGATGTAAAAAGAATCATGGTGGATAACGGAAGCAGCACGTATATTATTCACTTGCGAGTCCTCATGCAAATGAGGCTCGAGGATAAGATAATACCGCGTTGCATAACACTAACGGGTTTTAATAATGCAGTAGAGCGGGCATCTGGAGAAATAGTGCTACCTGTCTTAGCAGGAGGGGTCACCTTGGAAACAACATTCCACGTCATGAACCAGGAAACGGCTTATAACGCCATCATAGGACGACCATGGATACACGCCATACGAGCCGTCCCCTCAAGATTCTATAAGGTAATCAAATTTCCCACCCCATGGGGTATATTCAGCATCCGAGGTGAGCCACGTACCACCCAAGAATGCTACTGGATCGCCCAGGATTTTACGCACACCAAACAACTAAAATAGGCGAGTGCGGAAGCATAATAGTCAGCCATGCCGGGCACCAAACCCGACGTACAGGTAGAGGCCATCAAATACCCAGACACTGTAGGTATCGTGAGTTCTTAACTAACAATTCCGATTTGTTTTGTTTCTCCCACTCAGATATGCGAGGAATCCCAAGGGATATCACCACACATAGGCTGAATGTCGACCCACTTTATCTGTCGGTGCGGCAGATAAGGAGAAAATTCAATGCCACAATAAACGAGGCGGTAAGCGATGAGGTTGAAAAACTACTCGCCAACGGTTCCATTAGGGAATCAAAATACCCCAAATGGGTCGCCAATATGGTCATGGTAAAAAAGAAGAATGGGAAATGGCGAATGTGTGTTGATTTCACCGATCTAAACAAAGCATGCCCAAAGGACTCTTTCTCGTTACCTCACATCGACCAACTTATTGATGCAACAACAGATGCTAAGCTTCTTGGACGCCTACTCCGGCTATAACCAAACTCTAATGGCTGAGGAAGATCAAGAAAAGACCACTTTCATCACCCATCAAGGGACGTACTGCTATAAGGTGATGCCATTCGGGCTCAAGAATACAGGGGACACTTATCAAAGGTTAGTCACCAAGATTTTCAAAGAAAAACTTGGTAAGACCATGGAGGTTTACATCGATGATATGCTGGTAAAGTCGGCAAAGAAAGAAGACCACATTAGTCATCTAAAGGAAGCCTTCAAAATACTAAGGCGGTACGAGATGAAGCTGAATCCCGAAAAATACGCCTTCGGCGTAACTTTTGGAAAGTTCCTTGGTTTCCTAGTGTCACATAGGGGAATCAAGGTCAACCCGGATCAAACCAGGGCAATCGATGCAATATTGGAGATACTGAACAGCAAAAAGCAGGTTCAGAAACTAACAGGACAAATAGCCGCCCTATCAAGGTTCATTTTACAATCCTCGGATAGATGCCATAAATTCTTCAACGTGCTAAAGAAAGACCATAGGCTGCAATGGAACGATGAATGCGTCGATGCCCTGAGAAAGTTGAAAACGTATCTATCCTCACCACCACCACTCGTCAAAGTGGACCCAGGTGAATGCCTACTGGTGTATCTAGCAGTTTCCGAAGTTACGGTAAGCGCAGTCTTGGTACGTAAAAATAAAGGTACGCAATCTTCGATTTACTATATCAGTAAAACTTTAATCGATGCCGAAACGAGATACCCTCACCTGGAAGAACTAGCTCTAGCATTGGTCGTAGCTTCACGAAAGCTTAGACCGTACTTCCAATGTCACCCCATAAAAGTGGTGACAACTTTCCCCCTAAGGGGTATCCTACATAAACCCAAACTATCGGGTAGACTAGCCAAATGGGCCATAGAACTAAGCGAGCATGACATGACGTACCAACCGCAAACCTCCATCAAGTCGTTGGTGCTCGCAGACTTCATCGCTGATTTCAGCATGGAGATATTGCTCGAGGTAGAACACGAAGCACTCCGTGTTTCTACACATACCGACCTCTAGGTCCTCTACACCGATGGTGCCTCTAATGCATCGAGATCGGTACTGGGACTCGTTCTCGAGGTCCCTACGGGCGAAATAATTTTCCAGTCCATACGATGCCCCGAGATGACTAACAACGAAGCCGAGTATGAAGCTGTGATTGTAGGTTTGAAGTTAGCCCTCAAATATGGCGCTCGACGACTCTTCCTCCACTGTGAATCTCAACTCATGGTGAATCAGATCACCCGAACTTTCCAAATCTGAAAGTAGAGGCTACAAAGATACCAGTCGGAAATTCACAAACTACTGCAAGAATTCGACGAATGCCGCCTCGACCAAATACCGAGGCACATAATATCCAAGCAGACGACCTTGCTAAACTAGCGGCGGCCACCAAGAATATCAACAAGGAAAATGTCGTCACCCTCCTTCATTACACAATAGACCACGTCGATGTACATTCTATAAACTTAACTTGGGACTGGCATAACCGCTTCGTAGCCTATTTGCAGGATGGAACGCTACCACAAGACAAAAAAGAAGCCAAAAAACTCCGGGTGCAGGCAGCTCGGTATAGCCTAGTAAACGGTGATCTCTACAAAAGAACATTCGGCAGCCCCTAGCCAAATGACTTGGGCCGCATCGAACAAGGCAAGTACTGAAAGAAGTACACGAAGGGCACTGCAGCGCCCATACGGGAAATCGCACCCTCGTTCGATGCCACATCTGCGCTGGGTACTACTAGCCCACCATGAAAAAAGAAGCCACCGACTACGTCAAAAGATATGAACAATGTCAAAAGTACGCCCCTATGATACATCAAGCAGGGGAACTCCTTCAATTCGTCACTTCGCCATGGCCGTTCATAAAGTAGGGAATGGACATAGTCGCCCCCCTCGCAGTAGGATGAGGTAAGTACGCTTCCTTTTGGTTTTAACTAACTACTTCTCTAAATAGGTGGAAACAGGTGCATACACTCAGATACGCGAGTAGGAGGTTATCACATTCATATGGAAAAACATCATATGCCATTTCGGCATCCCCGAAGAAATCAGCCGCTACAACGACCCTCAGTTTGTGGGAAAAAGAACAACTGAGTTTTTGAAAAGTGGCGCATCAAACGAATACTCTCCATGCCGTACCACCCTGCCGCCAATGGTCAAGCCGAATCCTCCAATAAAGTAATATTGAATATATTGAAAAAGAAGCTTGAGGAAGCTAAAGGGCTATGGACTGAACTGCTACCGGAAGTATTATGGCATACCGTACTACGCCGACAACTAGCACAGAGAAACGCCATACTCACTAGTCCATGGGACTGATGCAGTTATACCCGTCAAGTTCAGGGAGCCCGATTTAAGATACTCCAACGAGAGCGGAACAGGTAACGACAAAAGTAGGCTACAGGATCTGGATGAAGTTGAAGAACGAAGAGACATAGCCTACATAAGAATGGTAGCCCCGAAGCAGCAAGTAGAAAGATAATACAACGAGAGAGCCAAGGTACGACCACTCAAAGTCGGAGACTACGTCCTCAAGGCGAAGACACAAGCATCAAAAGACCCAAATGAGGGAAAATTGGGAACAAACTGGGACAGACCATTCAAAATCATAGCTGCAGCAAACAAAAGAGTGTTCCAGTTAGAAACAATGGAGGGAAAGATACTCTAAAACAACTGGAATGTCACCCATCTCAAGTACTTCCACTTCTGAAAGAAGGCGTCACCTAAGTCGTACTCTTTTTCCCTCACCCGGGTTTTGTTCCAATCGGGTTTTCCCAGGGAGGTTTTTAACAAGGAGGCAAGGGAGACGCTTCAAGGATCGGAGTGCTGTTCATTACCTAGAATCATCGACAAGATCTCCAGGAGAAGTGATAAAGGGACTGGATATAGATAATCTAATCTCCATTGTACGTGCGTAATCGACATGTGATTCTCACAAGAACTTAATTGAATCTCAATTGTACGTGCAGAATCGACATGTGATTCTCACAAGAACTTAATCTAACCTCCGTTGTATGTGCAGAGTCAACATGTGATCCTTACAAATATATAATTAAACCTCCATTGCATAAGCAAAGTCATGTCTTCCTATGGGAATACGACCGAATCACCAACCAAAAATGGCCAAGGCCATCGACGATAACATAAGTTCGACCTCGTTCGAACTATGACAAGATTCCACTTTGATGACAGTTCTAAGCAACATCCCAATGGCCAAGGCCATCAACGACGACATGAGTTTGGCATCGTTCAAACTACAACGGGATTCTACTTCGGCAACATTTCGAAGGAATATCCCAATGGCCAAGGCCATCGACAATAACATAAGTTCGACCTCGTTTGAAATACGACAGGATTCTACTTCGACGATAGTTCAAAGCAACATCCCATGGGCCAATGCCATCGTGGATAACATAAGTTCGACCTCGTTCGAACTACCACGGGATTCTACTTCGACGACAATTCTAAGCAACATCCCAATTTCCAAGGCCATCGACGATAACATAAGTTCGACCTCGTTCGAACTATGACGGGATTCTACTTCGACGATAGTTCGAAGCAACAACCCAATGGCTAAGGCCATCGATGATGACATAATTTCAACCTCGTTCGAACTACGACGAGATTCTACTTCAATGGCAGTTCGAATCAACATCCCAATGGCCAAGGACATCGACAATGACACAAGTTTGACCTCATTCGAATTACGATGGGATTCTACTTCGAATAACAGTTCGAAGCAATATCCCAACGGCCAAGCCCATCGACAGGTACCGCAAATATTGTAAACATTGACAAAAGAGAAAATCAACATAATATATATTACATTATATCAAAATGTTAGTTACAACATTCACAAATGGGCTCAAGTACGCCCTCTGCAAAAATCCCACCATAAAAAACAAGTACAAACATAAGGTACACATCACTCCCGGAAGGGTAAGCATCCTCGTACCACTAGTCCGAAGCAAGATGGCCCGCATTATCAGAATTGACGTCAGCCCAACCGGGAGTAAATGGGTCGTACCCGCAAGCCTCACGAGCTGTACGAGCTATGGTATGAACGGCCTGAAGCCATGGACATTCATAAAGTAGGGAATGGACATAGTCACCCCCCTCGCAGCAGGACGAGGTAAAGTACGCTTCCTTTTGGTTTTAAGTTACTACTTCTCTAAATGTGTGCAAACAGGTGCATACACTCAGATACACGAGCAGGAGGTTATCCCCTTCATATGGAAAACATCATATGCCGTTTTGGAATCCCCAAAGAAATCAGTTACTACAACGACCCTCAGTTCGTCGGAAAAAGAACGACTAAGTTTTTTGAAAAGTGGCGCATCAAACAAAAGCTATCCACCTTATTAGGAGGTTGGTGGAATAGTACAGGGATAAGAAGAAGGATCTGCACATGATTTTTATTGACTTGGAGAAAGCATATGACAAGGTTCCTAGGAAGGTGTTTTGGAGATGTCTTGAGGCGAAGGGCGTGCCGGTAGCCTACATACGAGCGATCAAGGACATGTATGATGGAGCTAAGACTAAGGTTAGGATGGTGGGAGGCGACTCAGAGCATTTCCCGGTTGTTATGGGATTACACTAAGGCTCAACACTTAGCCCGTTCTTATTTGCCTTGGTGATGGATGCTTTGACATACCATATTCAAGGTGAGGTGCCATGATGTTTGTTATTTGCTGACGACATAGTTCTAATTGATGAGACGAGGGCCGGTGTTAACGAGAGATTGGAGGTTTGGAGATAGACTCTCGAGTCTAAGGGTTTCAAATTGAGCAGGTCTAAGATGGAGTACCTGGAATGCAAGTTTAGTGCTGAGTCGGGGGATGTAGGCGGGGACGTGAGGCTTGGGCCACATGTCATCCTCAAGAGAGATAACTTCAAGTACCTTGGGTCGATGATTCAGGGGGACAGAGAGATCGACGAGGACGTCACTCACCACATAGGGGCGGGCTGGATGAAATGGAGGCTTGCATCTGGAGTCTTGTGTGACAAAAAAGTACCACCGATACTCAAAGGTAAGTTTTATAGAGCTGTAGTTAGACCGGCCGTGTTGTATGGGGCAGAGTGTTGGCCGGTTAAGAACTCCCATATCCAGAGGATAAAAGTAGCAGAGATGCGGATGTTGAGGTAGATATGTAGGCACACTAGGATAGACAAGATTAGGAATGAAGATATTCGGAAGAAGGTGGGCGTCGCCCCTATGGATGACAATATGCGAAAAGCGAGGCTCAGATGGTTCAGGCACGTGCAGAGGAGAAGCCTCGATGCACCGGTGAGGAGGTGTGAGCGGTTGGCCGTGGTGGGTATGAGAAGAGGTAGAGGGAGACCTAAGAAATATTGGGATGAGGTGATCAGGCAGGACATGGCACGACTGCACATTTTCGAGGACATGGCCATTGATAGAAAGGCCTGGAGGTCAAGCATTAGGGTAGTAGGATAGGGGTAGTAACGTTGTCCTTACTTCATTCCGGGGGCGAGGTAGGGTTGGATTAGGGTTGGTCTTAGATGACTTGCAGTTTATGTAGGACCCACACTATTCTTGTGGTTTGTCTTAGCCCCGGGCTTTAGATTATGGTTACTGTTATTGCATGTTATTCATCTTTCGATTTTTATGTTTCTATTATTATTACGATTTCCACTGGAGTAACTAATGATTTATCTCCTTTTTTTTCGTCTTTCTGAGCTGAGGGTTTATCGGAAACAGCCTCTCTGCCCCGATCGGGGCAGACCCCACTATGTGGGATTTTACTGGGTAGTTGTTGTTGTTGTTGTTGTTGTTGTTGCGCATCAAACAAATAATCTCCATACCATACCACCTTGCCGCTAATGGTCAAGCTGAATCCTCCAATAAAGTAATACTTAATATATTGAAAAATAAGCTTGAGGAAGGTAAAGGGCTGTGGACTGAACCGCTACCGGAAGTATTATGGCATACCACACTACACCGACAACTAGCACAGTAGAAATGCCATAATCACTAGTCCATGGGACCGACGCAGTTATACCTGTCAAGGTCGGGGAGCTCGGTTTGAGATACTCCAACGAGAGCAGAACAAGTAACGACAAAATTAGTCTACAAGATCTGGATGAAGTTGAAGAATGAAAAGACATGGCCTACATAAGAATGGTAGCCCAGAAGAAGCAAGTAGAAATATAATACAACAAGAGAGCCAAGGTACGACCGCTCAAAGTCGGAGACTACGTCCTCAAGGCTAAGACACAAGCATCAAAAGACCCAAATGAGGGAAAATTGGGAACAAACTGGGACGGACCATACAAAATCATAGCTGCAGCAAACAAAAGAGCGTTCCAGTTAGAAATAATGGAGGGAAAGATACTCCAAAACAACTGGAACTCGCCCATCTCAAGTACTTCCACTTCTGAAAGAAGGCATCACCTAAGTCGTACTCTTTTTCCCTTACCCGATTTTTGTCCCAATCGGGTTTTCCCAGAGAGGTTTTTAACGAGGCGGCAAGGGAGACGCTTCAAGGATTGGAGTGCTGTTCATTACCTCGACTCATTGATAGGATCTCTGGGCGAAGTGATGAAGGGACTGGATATAGATTATCTAATCTCCATTGTACGTGCGGAATCGATATGTGATTCTCGCAAGAACTTAATTGAATCTCCATTGTACGTGCGGAATCGACATGTGATTCTCACAAGAACTTAATCAAACCTCAGTTGTATGTGCAGAGTCGACATGTGATCCTTACAAATACATAATTAAACCTCCTTGCATAAGCAAAGTCATGTCTTCCTATGGGAAAACGATCGAATCTCCAACCAAAAATGGCTAAGGCCATCGACGATAACATAAGTTCGACCTCGTTCGAACTACGACGTGATTCCACTTTGATGACAGTTCGAAGCAACATCCCAATGGCCAATGCCAACGACGGCGGCATGAGTTTGGCCTCGTTTGAACTATGACGAGATTCTACTTCGACGACATTTCGAAGCAACATCCCAATGGCCAAGGCCATCGATGATAACATAAGTTCGACCTCGTTCGAACTAAGACGGGATTATACTTCGACGACAGTTCGAAGAAACATCCCAATGGCCAAGGCCATCGACGATAACATAAGTCCGACCTCATTCAAACTATGACGGGATTCTACTTCGACGACAGTTCGAAGTAACAACCCAATGGCCAAGGCCATCGATGATGACATAATTTTGACCTCGTTCGAACTACGATGGGATTCTACTTCGACGACAGTTTGAAGCAACATCCCAATGGCCAAGGCCATCGATGATGACACAAGTTTGACCTCATTCGAATTACGATGGGATTCTGCTTCGAATAACCGTTCAAAGCAATATCCCAATAGCCAAGGCCATCGACAGGTACCCCAAATATTGTAAACATTGACAAAAGAGAAAATCAACAAAATATATTTTACATTACATCAAAATGTTAGTTACAGTATTCATAAATGGGCTCAAGTACGCCCTCTACAAAAATCCCACCAACAAAAACAAGTACAAACATAAGCTACACATCACTCCCGGAAGGGTAAACATCCTCGTACCACCAGTCTGAAGCAAGATAGCTCGCATCATCAGAATTGACGTCACCCCCATCGGGAGTAAGGGGGTCTTACCCGCAAGCCTCACGAGCTGTACGAGGTATGGTATTAACGGCCTGAAGCTCCGCTTCAGTCACCCTTCCCTCGGCGAGAAAATCCCTATACACATCTAGTCGAGCCTTAGCATGAACCCACAACTCGTATAAATGATGGGGCACGACCAGATCGGCTAAAAGACGAGATATAGAAGGCTGAGAGTATCGAATCACATCCTTCGGCCTCAGCGAGGCCATTTGACCATTTAGTGCAGCTAGTTCCGCCTCCAGCTCTCTGACACGCCCTTCGAGCCCTGCAAGCCGCCGACCAGAGGCTTCCTTCTCTTTAGTAAACTTCGACCTAAAAATGCAAAGAGCGTCTTCTAAAGATAGCAATTCAAAAATAGCCGCCACCAGCTTGTCGGCACTAACACCCAGATCACCCTTGAGGTCCTCAATCTCCATCGCCTTTTCACTCAACTCAGTGGTCAAGTCGGCGACCTTCGCCTGTAAGTCGGCATTCTCAGCCATCAACCCCTTGTTCAACTCGAGATCATCCTTCCTAGCCTTAAGGGAAGTCTCCAGCTCACTGTTGTGGGGTGAAAACCCTCACGAGCTCCTCATCCCTCTCCCTCAACTCCTCAATAGTCCTCCTGCTGCTTAAGCCCCTCACGAAACACCTGAAACTCAGGATCTTGATGATAAATTTCGGCCATGGCCTGGTACTTAGCCCGATACTGATGATATTTGGACGACATCTTCTTACAAAGGCCCATCCGTCTCCTATCCCCAAGATCCCGTTCAAACTCCCTGACGAGGGTATGATAAAAAAGAAGGGGATAAGTTAGAAATAAAAATACGGAACAATGATTACCGCACAAACCCAACGACGAAATGAAAAGACAAGGCACATCTACCTGAAGGGTCATACCGGCGACCTTCTGAGACAACTCCACGTCGCTCATAGCCCTAATCATCTCGCTTTCAGGAGCGACACACAAGGGAGCTAAGGCAGACACCACTTGATCGATGTTTACCAGCAAATTGTAATCCCCAGGGACGACTACATGACGGTCAGAACCATCCATCCTAACCTCCACGTGGGTATAGTGACCCACAAACTCATTAAAATCCTTTAGGTCGACATCCAAAGCAGAGCTGCCACCTCAACACGATGCCCTCCGGCATTGGACGTCGCATTACCCTTAATAGAGCGCACTGAGCCAGCCCATGGACAAACTCCTTCAACTTAGGGAGATCTCCCCAAAAAAATAGCTTCGGCCATGAATACGGGCACATTGGCTGTTTGGACACCCTGCTTCTATCAACATCTGTGGCCACGCCCTTCCCGAGCTCCAGCCTCCTTCTTTTCCTCGACAACGGCTCATCTCCGTTAGAGGATTCATCCAAAGGATACGAGGCCAACATCGAGGAAGCCTCCTCCCTCGTGAATACGACTCGAGATGGATCTCCCAATTGAATAGGTTGAGGACGATCTTTCGAATAGACTCATTCAAAACAAACTACGTGTCCGTAGTAGCAACAACTTGTCGAAAGGCGGGAACTGGCGCCCTTCACCTAGAAGCTCCTCGACCTGTCATCAGAAAGGGTTGTACCATTAAATACGGTCGCGCAACCAACAAAGCAGTAAGTACGACATATACCAGAAGGAAATTTAGGGCCATAACGCTTCACGAAGGTGGGCCAAGTTTGAGTTTCTGCTGCATGGGGCAACAGACAGGTTACCTAATCCCTGATATCCGCAATAGGGCGAGGCGGACAACCCATCACTGCAAAATGGCAAGAGAATAAACTTTACAGCAAATACAGAAGAAAGGAGAACAAAATGAGTGACGACACTTACGATCCTCGTTCCACCGCTTCGAGAATCTGGCAGAATCAGAAACGACGTGCTCAGTCTTGACAAAGAAGTATTTATGCCAAAACTTGCAACTTGCCGAGTCATCCGTCCCGACTACCAGCCCTTTCGTGCCACGAAGCCTCAAATGCACCATGGTAACCTTGAGGAAGCCAGGCATGAACAAGTGCAGAAGGTGGTGGATAGAAACGCTACACTCCGCCAACTCTGCATATTTGGTCAGTAATAGAAACACCTTGAGCATATATGGAAAGTTACGCTAGGCAAACTTGGTAGAATCTACAGAATTCCCCGACTAAGGGGAAGAGAGGAAGAGTATATCTAATCATAAAAGGGTACTCATAGAAAGTGCAGTACCCCGATCTGTGGACGTCCATGTAATCTCTCCCTCGCTGGAACCATTTTTATATGGGCAGGAATGCTGTACTTTACATGAAGGGCATCGAGATAAACCTGCCCAGTCTTAGAAAATATGAGGTTCGGGGTGGAAGGAAGATCTTTGAGGAAGTCATTTCTAGACAAAGGATGTCTTGGTAGTAAATCCCCCACCGTAAGAGGGCTGTCACCCTCTTCTACCACAATATCCCCACTATCATAAGGAGGCATTGTGGATGACAGGGTGGCTTCAGGAACCTCTTCATGAGAAAGATGAGACCTCGGCATTATATCGATCAAAGGAGTATCAACAAGGAATAAGAAAGTAGAAGCTTCAGGTAAAGAACGAAAGAAGAAACAAAAGGATATGAGAGCAAATGAGGAAGAGTGAAAGAAGTTTTCAAGAGAGAAATGGTTAAAGTTTTTCGGAAAAACAAATCCCCACCTATTTATAGGGTTGGATGGCGCCACAATCGAGGCAGCAGGTCTCAAAGCTGCACAAGAATCGAAGCATCAAGCCGTCAAATCCTTGTCTCGAAAATCTGCATAATGATGACGCATGTGGAGCTTACATCATTTCCCGATAAAATGTACCACCCGGTGTTTTACTGAACATGATGACCATCCCCCGTTGGCCATGTCGTAACATTTCAACTGGTCAAATTCCTCCAAGAGAGTGCGTGAAGTCCGCTCATCGAGGACGCGTTCGTTCGCAACCCCGACAAGCGGAGGGACTAACTGTATGGGTCCAAATTTGACGTACTATGACCTATGACAAGTACGACAAATGACCATGTACCTTCGAGTCGACGTCCCGAAAGAGGCGACCTTAGGACAAAAGAAGAGGTTGCACGACCCTTATAGTATTGTAAGCCCATTAGGGGACATTGAGAATATTCCATCGAATATTCTTGGTAGTTTGTTTCTGAAAACTTAGAAGAGTCTCTCTCTAGTATATAAGGGGAACAAAGAACTTTGTAAAGGAGACCGAAGAAACTCTGTGAAAAATGAATTTATTTGAGAACTAAAGGAAATATGTTGACGATCATATCTTTATCATTTACTTTTTCTAGTATTTATTATACTCAGCTAACATTTACCCCCTCATCTTTCAATTAATTTGTTCAAAAATATTTTTTATATCTTTTGAGTCAAACAATACTCTTTTCATTTTGAGATGCTCCAAAATATTTAGCACCATCGTTACAACTTTTCGAATTCAAATTCTTTAAAATTTAAACATTTATATGATGTTTTGTATAAGAATAACTTTCAACTATTATTTTAATATTTATTCGATTATCACTAATATATCACATAAGATAAATTTGATATTCTGAACTCAACCAAACACAACTGAAAAATGAAACAGAGGGTATAAAGTGTTAGCTTGATTAGGATTTAATTCCATTTGTTAGAATAGCTTCCATTGAGTTTCTGCACCTATCCTTTTTTTCTGAATCATTGTTTGTTTTCGGAAAATAGGATTTGGCACAGGATTGCCCATTTTTTTTAATTCCAGGGTTTCTCTGAATTTGAAAGTGATGACGCTCCGCAGGATAACCTACCACTAGTTTTCATCTGGAGGGGTTTATTGCACAAAAATGGTGGGGCGCAGGCTCCCGAAGAGAGAAGCCCATCGAATGTCAGATGCAAAGCCCCGCACCTTATTAAGATCATATTGGAATACTCTCCCAAAAAAGAAAGAGCAGACCCCATTGAAGATGAGAGTGAGGTACAACAAGGCCATTTTTGTCCACCGCCCTTCTCACGGAGCCGTATGTGGACGTTACCGCTCATACAGCTCCCAGCCAGCAAGCACTTATCCTTCCTCTACAAGGAATGGAAGTGTGGCTGAATCGACATCAAATATAGGATTTTTGTTGTACACGATCTCCATTTTAGTAGTCCTAGCTATCCACTCCACTATGTAGTAGAGTGTCATGCATTGCACGGTGGATGTGAAGAAATAGACCATTATCTCGGCAATAATGAGACAAGCTAGTATTTGCGGTGAATCCCCCCGTTAAGTAGTCATGCATTACGATCGGAACGCCGAATTCTCTAGCAAATACAACTCTTTTGATCATTTCTTCGCATGTACCTGCAGTAGCATTCAAGTAATGCCCTTTGATTTCACCTGTTTCAGCCTGTGCTTTATAAATTGCTTCGGCACAAAATAAGAAACGATCTCTCCAACGCATAAATGATTGTGAGTTCACGTTCTCATCATCTTTGGTAAAATCAAGTCCACCGTGAAGACCTTCATAAACAGCTCTACCGTAAAACTGAAACAACTAAAATCTTTGGAGAAGCGTTTGACACTAATCAATATCTTTATCTATTGATGAGTTCAAAAAACATTATTAAGATTATTATCATGAAAAAATACTGGTGTTTATATTTTCTCCTTCTTGGTTGGCGTAAAAAGTGCGTGGGGTAGCCACTTTTTAAAGTGGTATTTACTTTTTATCCAATATTTTTTATGCTGAGCAAAATTAACCACTAGTCTATTAAAATTAACATGAATTTTAGTGTTACCCTTTCTTCTATCTCTTTTCCTTCCCAAATGGCATGAGTGAAGGCCTCATATTTTCCAGAGCTGTTACTTGGCTATAGTCTATTCTTTGTCAGCAGTCTTCCATCCCACATAAAATTCCTACAAGCTACTATTATGCTCGATCTTTAGGACTTTTCTTGTTAGGATAAAGATTGAGGAAAAGTAAGTATGTAGCTTAAAAAGGTGAGTGTGAAGAAGAGAGAGTGAGAGCTGCAAGTTGTCTGAAAAAATAGAGGACGATCGTCGAAGTAGGGAGGTTATCAGAATAGTTAAGGACAGGTAATCCTTAACTTAGACTTACAAACTCATAAATTAAGGACAACTAGTCCTGAACTTGCAGTAATAAGCTAATAAGGTAAGAACACTTCGTCCTGAACTTAGAGTTGGAAGCTCAAAAATTAAGGACACTTGGTCCTTAACTTAGAGTTACAAGTACATAAATTAATGACAGGTAGTCCTTAACTTAGAGTTACAAGCACAAAAATTAAGGACAAGTAATCCTGAACTTACATTAACAAGCTCATAAGTTAAGGACACATGGTCCTGAAACTTTATGAGCAGAAGGGTATTTTCGTTCGGGCGGATAAAAATTTATTAAAGCCGTGACTAAAGACTAAAGATATTTTAAATAATGGATTAAAAGTAAATACATGTCTTATTACTAGCTAATAGTGAACCTCCCCCAACTTCATTTGGGTTAGTACATTGAGTTGGTCCTCAAATGATGAGCCCACTCCATTAACCCAAAGTCCATATGTCACGTGTCAAATGACATGGCACACCAAGTAACAAGGACTACTAAAATCATTCCATGTATATAAGTGATGTAGCATGCCAAGTCAAATACGAGGATCAATCAAATGCCGCCAAGTGTTCAAATGACATGGTTTAACCAATCACATACAATCTTATCACTTAGCTTTGGTGATAACTTTTATGACTCATGTGAGCCAATAAAATTTAAGGAGAAAGAGTATGTATATATCACAAACTCCCTTCCCCTATAACTATAAATAGGGATCTCCATACAGCCAAAAGGCATGAATCAGAAGAGGAGGAGAAATGCAAGCATCAATAAGCCTTTAATTTCTCCACGGTGGTGATTTGCAAGTTTTCCATAAATCAAGAAGTCTTCTTTCTAGTTGGTGATCTGCAAGTCTTTCATACACTCCACGTTCATGACGTGATCAAATTCAAAAAAACAAGTTTAGCCCGTAAATTCATGAATAAGCCATCAAGCCCCTTGAAGTTGACGTCCGTGAGCAGAAGAATCAGAAGATTACATCTTTTAACTTATAAAGATTGTTCAAAGATTGTAACCCAAAAAATTTATTGAAATACAAATACTTTTATTTTTCGCTATATTTTTTTATCTTGATTATATTATTTTTTTAGGAACAACGTTTTAGTTGTTACAAATTTTGGCACGCCTAGTGGGACAATCTTTGCCTCTCATATCTTCTCTTTAAAGTTCAAGAACACTAAGATGGCCGTAAATATCTACTCCAGATGTAATACTACTGAGGAGTCCCAATCTAAAAATTAATCGAAAGTTTTCTTGGAAATTATTGGCCAAATCAAAAGGATTAAAGCCAAGATATTGGGAAAACAAGTTCTTCAAGTACCGTCCAAGTTATCTCATATTTCCCAGCATCTTCTCCAGTACTAGAACAAGGAGACAAAGAAAGACATTGTAGGTCAAATGACGTCGTTAAAAGGATCGAGGAAGTTCTTGCCAAACTTAGTTTATCTGGGTCCAAGAAACCTCTCATGCAATCCGATGATGATATCTTAAGCCCTAGATATACTCTGCATAACATGTCCAAATATCATTCTCACGAAAGTTCATGTCATTCTCCATCCTTCATGGCAATCATACAAACGATGGTTATTGAAGCTTCTACCATAGAAGAACAACTTGCAAATTTGACAAAAGTAGTTAAAGGCTTGTCAAAGTACGTGCAAGATCAATATGTTAAACTTTTCAAGTTGAAAAGTAAATTGGATAGCATACTAGAAGGAGAATCGATACAAATACCTTTATATCTTCAAAGGTCACAAGAGAAAGGAGGCTCGTCCAAAAAGCTAGAAACAACAACCAAGGAGATCCAAGTTTCCTCTGAAGGTTTGATTCCCATTAAGGAATTGAAGGAATTATTCATAAAGGCTATCAAAGATAAATCCGAGTCATTGTCCAAATATCTCTCACATATGCAAAGTCGTGTACGCAAATAATTGATAACTTGAAGATACGTTGGTTTTCAACCTTCTAGTTCCAATAATTTGACGGCAAGGGAAATCTCAAATAATATATAGCACACTTTGTTGAAGTTTGAAACAATGCTGGAACATACAGTGATTACCTTTTCAAACAGTTTAGTCGATCTCTCAAAGGTAATGTATTCGATTGGTACACAAATATCGAATTTGGTTCCATCGATAGTTGGGATCAGTTAGAGCAAGAGTTTCTCAATTATTTCTATAGTACAATGCATATAGTAAGTATGGGAACTTACAAATGTTCATCAACGAAAGAATGAGCAAGTTATTAACTTCATCAACTGCAGGAGGAGCTTAAGCATCAACTACAAATATCGCCTTAGAGAAACTTCTATCATCGAAATCACATTCAATATGCATTGGGGTCTTTGCTACATATTACAAGTCATAAAGCCTAAAACATTTGAAGAACTAGTAACTCGTGCTTATGATGCAGAACTAAGTATGGATACAAGTGGAGGCCAAGGGTTTCTTGTCTTTAAGACTTATGAGGAAGAATAAGAAGAACAAAAGGAGAGGATAGGGGAAAGTTTTCATTTGAAAATGAAATCGAAGATCTATGCATGTCACTATGCTCCTCATCGCACGAGTCTAAAATGCAAGTTGTAATGCTCCTCAATGCACGAGCCGAAACTGCAAGTTCTGATGCTCCTCAATGTACGAGCTTAAACTGCAAGTTTTGATGCTCCTTGATACATGAGCCTAAAATACATGACATAAAGCTCATTAAATTCGAGCAAAATTTTCAAGTGATAAAGTTCATCAAATTCGAGACAAATATCCATTTCATAAAGCTCATCAAATTCAACCAAAATCCCCAAGTGACAAAGCTCATCAATTTTGAGCCAAATCTTCTCGTTTCAAAGATCTTCAAATTCGAGCTAAATCTTCAAGTTTCAAAACTCTTCAAATTAAAGCTAAATCTTCAAGTTGCAAAGTTCTTCAAATTCGAGCAAGTCTTTAAGTTGTAAAGCTTCTTAAATTCGAGTAAAGTCTTCTAGCAAAGTACCTTGATGCATGAGTTTAAACTTCATATAACTTCTTGTTGCACGAGTATAAACTGTAGAAAAATATAGTTTTTCTACAACTATGCAAGTGACTTGATCCTTCTGCAATTACGTAGGCATCTTAGAGTTTCATTCTACATTCAGTCACATAAAAAAAGTCTCTTTATTATGATGACATAGAGAAACTAATGCTCTTCTCCAAAGCTCAAAAAATGGAGCACTATATATATATATATATATATATATATATATATATATATATATATATATATATATATATATATATATATATATATATATATATATATATCCTTTCATCAAGTCGTAAGAAGGACGTTCCATACACTTCTTCACTAAGTTGCAAGAATGGGTTGTGCCACGCCAGAGCTTGAAGATTGGGATGCTTTATGAACTTCTTCACCAAATTGCAAGAAAATGTCGTTCAAGCCAATTCTTAATTGATGAGATGTTTCATACCTTTTTTCCTCTGAGAAGTGGGTGGTGATCATATACTTTTTCAGCTGATTTGTGATAGAGAACTCTCCATGAACGTCTCCACCAAAGCTGCAAAAAAAAAATAACATAAAAGTATGTTGCCGGAACAATTCTCCCGATTTTAGTGCTTGATTCAAAACAATTCTGTGATTGGATCTAAAATGGCGGAGCTCCAATTTTTACATATGTTTTGTATCTCAGAGGCTTCTTTCTAACGCTGCAAATGGCTCGTGATTCAGACGCTCCTATTTTGAGATATAAATGTTGCAAATCTATAAGGATTTCCATCATGAATTTGCATATGTTGCAAGTCTTCGAGTCTACTTTCAAATGGCACAGACGGATCACAATTCAGACACTCATAACTCAAGATGTGATTTTTTTGTGAGAGCGCGCAATGTTGTGAGGTCGATACACCAAACTTTTCTATCAGATTCAAAGACTTAATTTAAGCCAATCCTGAAGGAATTTCTTTTATATATTCTAAAGATTGGAGTTCTAATTCTGTATGAGCGAACGTCTTAAAGTTTGAACGCCTCTAGTTCATGACATCAAATTTTCGACCAAAAACATGCAAAGCATCAACATTAACTAAGTTTGAAGGTCGAGACGTTCCATAGACTTCTTTGCAAACTTACAAGTGAGAATTGTTTCAAGCTAAATTTTGAACAATGTGATGCTCTATGAACTTCTGGGTCAAGTTTCAATAAGGGATTGTATCACGCCAAAACTTGGAAAAGAGATGTTCGAGGTTGTGTAAGGAATCTCCAAGTGTTCGTCAAGCTGCAAGAATAGGATACTTCATTTACTTCTTTCACCATGCACAAGGATATGATGTTTTACCTACTTCTTCACCAAAGTTGGAATGAGGAACTCGTGTTGTACATCTTTGCCAAACTACAAGAATATAATGCTCCATGCGCTTCTTTCTCCAAGACACACATAGTGATAATGTCACGACCCAAATTCCATACCCGATCGTGATGGCGCCTCTCGTGAAGACAAGGCCTGCCAATAACCCCAAATCCTCTTATTAAACAGCTATTAAACATAATGAATAGAAAAGACATCTTAGTGGTGTTTAGCTATCAATTCCATCCCAATACAACCCGACCGGGGTGTCACAAGTCACGAGTATCTAATAGGTAGGGACACTACTACTGTACCAACAAAGTATATGTATACAAGATGAAACTGAAATTCAAAGTGGAATGCGATGCCACGAACGCTGGCGGTCACCTTGCCCAACTACCACAATATGGCCTTCAGTCCTGCTAATAACCCGCTACCAGGTTGACATTACCTGCAACTGCACGCATGGTGCAGGGAGTAAAGTGAGTACTTCCAACTCAGTGGTAATAAAAGTGAATAACAACTGAAAGTACAAAATCCCAAAAAGGCACAAATAATGCTATCTTAAG
>MU784184.1:116886-153878 GCA_026770625.1 Nicotiana glauca | reverse complement strand
GTCAAACAGTTCTTCAGTAATCAACTTCCATACATGCTGGTTCATTATCCCACATCACTTGAGTCTAGTGACATATCTGGTAATCGAAATACAAGTAAAAGCAGAGGAGGTCAGCAGCAAACAGTAACACAGCAACACAATAACAGCAGACCAGTAGCAATCCGTAATAACCAGCAAACAGAAAACCCAGGGACAGATAAAAGAAACCAGTAGAAAATCCAGCAGAAACCCAATGAACCAGTAACAGCTAATCCAATAGCACAAGCCAGAAAATACACTTGAAAACCCAGGAAACCAAAGTTCAATCACAGTCAGAAACAGAAGGGAGCCAAATGCAAGAGATGCAATAGAACAGTGCCGAGTCCCTGTTTTTTAACACCAAAACAGAAGCACTCTCAAACTACCTAAACTTTTAGTGTAAAAATTCAGCCTAGACTCTCTGAAAAATAACTGTAAGAAAACAGCCTACTTCAACTTTTATCTTTGAATTCTTGTCCGAAAGACCAGCCTGTTTTCACTCTATAATTACTGAACTCTTTGAAGTACAAACCAGCCAACTTAAACTTTCTATCTCTGAACTTTTGGTAAAAAAAAAATTCTTCTCTCAAAGACCAATTTTTCCTCCCTCTGTTTTTAGTCTTAAAAGGGCTTATATATAGGCCGAAGGGAGCCTCTAAGCTCTGCTGGTTTAAAACCTGCCCATACCCCTCTGTATTTCCACTGCCCAAGAGGCATTTCTTGATGGAAAATATTGTTCCCCATTATGTTTGTTTATCTGATTAAAAGGGATGGCGGAGGGCTATTCTATTCTTTTAAACCCATCCCCTGGGGTTCTGCCACCCCACTTAATTTAAACTAATGGCCTTTTGACAGGCCACTTGAGCAGGCCTGAACAAGGCATGTGATAGCCCTATTAACCTGTCCAAATTACCCTTTTAACCCCTTAGTAACTACTGTGATTATCCTAAGTTCTGGGCCTGAGTTTACTACTATATAATCTTATACTTAATCTCTGATTTTTAGGCAGCTATATCCAATTCTCAGCCTAGGTTTAACCACAAACGATTCAGAATTTAATTCAAGCAGCGATCCGAATCAAGTTTAAACAGCATTAACAAAATTACCGTCCATTGTTCTAACAAAACAACCTATACAACCAATCGACGACATTCGTTTAAACAATTACAACACATATAATCGATAACGAATGGTCGACAACCAATCAATGATTCGCAGTTCTTGGGCAAAACAGGGGAGATGCGAAGCTAATTACTCGACGACATTAAACGACTCAAATATGTGTCATATAACCAACATATTTAAACCAACGAACAGAAACAAACATCGACCAAATAAAAGGTCTTGAGGAGGAGAGCAGAAAAATTTAACAAAAATCGAAAAAAACAATGATAACACAACTAACAAACAAATATAAAAGGATAGAAGAAAGAACGAAATACCTTGACAGAAAAATCGAAAATCGACAAGAACTGGGGTCGCTTCGAGACTCGAAATTTTGGAGGCCAAACAGGCCTTAATCGAGGTGTTCTCAGTTGAGAACACCTAGCTTAAGGTCTGTTAGACCTCCACTCTTATTGAATTCAACGGAAACTCCATTTTTAGGATTTCTAGGGTTCATACGGTGTCTTGGGGTTCAAGGATTCGGGGTCGGATTCGAACCAAACCAAGCTTGGTTTGGTTATGAGGAAGGTCAGGGGGGTATGTGGTACTGATTTGGGGTCGATTGGTGTGATGTTGGTTTTGGCTCGAATCTTCGATTGAAGATTCGAGGAGCTCCAGGCTGATTCGAGCAAAGCGGGTAAGGGATTTGGATTGAGGGTGGTCTAATGGCTTTAGGGTGTTAGTTTGGTGGTCGTTGGCATCGTCGCCGCCAGGTTTGCGGCGAAGGGGAAGGGTGGCGGCTGGCTAGGGTTCTTGATGGTTTGTCTCTGACCTTCAGAGAGAGAGATGATGGGGTGAGGGGTCATTTGGAAATGAGGTGTGTAACGGGGGTTTGGGGTAGGGGATTTGGTATATTAAACAGGGTCCGTTAATCCGAGCCGTTGGATCAAATGATCCGAACGGCTTGGATCAACTGATGGATAAGGAGACGGGGTCGTTTTGGCATGAAACGGGGGCGTTTGGTTTAATGAAAGGCGGGTTGGTCTCGGATGGGCATGGGTCGGGTGAGACGGGTTGGGGAGATGGGACGAAGGCCGTTGGATTTACGTGGATTGAACGGCTGAGATGGGTTGTCCTTGAAACGACGTAGTTTTGGTGCCAAACTACGTCGTTTTGATGGCCTGGGAGATGGGTCTCTTGGACCGTGTATAGGAGTGACTTGGGCCTGGATTTTGGTTTAATTTGGGCGGCCCAGTCCGGTTTGCTTCCTTTTCTCTTCATTTTCTTTATCTTTTAATTAATCAAACTATTAATCCTAAATCACAAAAATACTAATTACTTCCTATTTGTAGAATTGAGTCCTAAATGCAATATTTTTGTATTTCTTAATTAATTTGAAACAAATAACATGCACACACAAAAAATGCAAATAAGAAGAAATAATGACAAAACCCACAAAAAATTGCAAACAACAAAAGGACTATTTTATTTTGAAGTTTGGGAGTAATTTTTTTGTAGGGCAAAAATCACGTGCTCACATCCCCTATTGGGTGGCATACCTAATAGGTGTGCTGGAAACACGTCTAGAAAATCTCTCGCTATCGGAACTAACACAACGGTAGGAGTATCTTACAATCCCTCACAAAGGCTAAATATTCCAAGCACCCCTTCTCAACCATTCAATGTGCCTTCAGAAAGGACACCACCCTACTAGGAAAATGGCCCAATGTACTTCTCCATTCTAAACTCGGTAACCCCGATATGGTTAACGTCACAGTTTTAGCATGACAACCCAGAATAGGGTGATATAGTAACAACCAGTCCATGCCCAAAATCATATCAAGTCCACCATATTGAGTAGCAGAAGGTCAATCCTGGTCTTATAACTCCCGATAGTGACCAAACATGACCGATAGACACAATCTACGATAATAGAATCCCTAACAAGCGTAGACATATAAATAGGGGTATCTAAAGAATCACGAGACATATCACAATATGAAGCAAAATAGGTTGAAACATATGAATAAGTAGAACTTGTATCAAATAAAACTTGTGATGACAAGTCTAAAGGCACTGAATAAGTAGAACTTGTATCAATAGACCGGAACAATACTTGTGATGACAACATCTGATGCAATAGCTTCAGTCCTACCAGAAAAAACATAGC
This sequence comes from Nicotiana glauca, assembly GCA_026770625.1. NCBI lineage: Eukaryota > Viridiplantae > Streptophyta > Magnoliopsida > Solanales > Solanaceae > Nicotiana > Nicotiana glauca. Next base: position 150,586 of record MU784184.1, on the reverse strand, counting down.
AACGGGCCTGGCCTCCCCCTCTAGGATGATCTCTACCAGCCTATCCTCCACCTCTAGCTGGCTATGCGGGTGGAGTAACAACCGGAACAACAACCAAATCATGTGTACGTTGAGGAGGTCCACCCCTCCTAAGTTTGGGACAGTCCTTCACCATATGCCTAGTATCATCACACTTGAAACAACCTCTTTACAGGCATGGCTGTTGGGACCGATTCTAACACAAACGGCTAGAATAACTTCTGTAAGCAAACCGTGTAGGAGGTGCACTCGAAGATTATTATCCAAAATAAGTGCTCTAGCTGGAGTACTACGTATGGCTTGAAGTGCAGAATGAACTAGTCGGCTAACATAACCTCTACCATGATGAGCTAAAACTATAGAGCAGGAACCACTAAATCCTCCAAAATCTCAAGGCCCCTTGACCTCCCTATCCCATCTCTCATAGTCGTTGTACACTCCAATCTCCTATCGATCTCCACAACCCACTGGAATGGAGTATCAGTCTCAAAATCCCGCGCCATCCCGAATATGAGACTATAATTGAGCCCCTCGATAAATCTGCGGACTCTCTCTCTAATTGTAGAAACCAAATAAGGTTCATGATGAGATAACTCACTAAACCTCATGGCATACTTGCACATTATCATAATCCCCTAGCACAACTGCTCGAACTTTATGCACAACGCATCCCTGGGGGTCTGTGGAACGAACTCCCTAAAAAATAGATCAGTGAAATGAGCCCAAGTAAGTGGCACTGTATCAATTGGCGTAATCTCCTCATAATCCTGCTATCATCTATACGCCGTACCTTTGTTGGAAAGTAGTGAGGTCAACCCCACTAAACTCCAATATGCCTATAGTGTGGAATACAGTGACACTAAACTAGAAAATATACTTCTTGAACCACTTAAACCCTTCTGCTCCTTCTCTGCTGCCACTGACCTAACCTCAAGCTAAACTGCGATTACGGGTTGTACCGACATAACACCTGGAACCTAGTCAACATGCCCTGCTCTTGAGTACGGGCAGTGAGAGTCTTAGCTCATTCCTAGACCTGAGAAGTAGCCAGTACAACTGGGTTCAATACCACATGAGCCAAGGTACCAAACATGCTCAGGAAGTACATTAAGGTCTCCTGAAGTCTAGAGGTAGCAACAGGCACCTCAGGTACCTGCTCCCCAACTAGAACTACTAGTTGATCCTCGGTATCATCCCTAGTACGGCCCCTTGCTACAGCGCATGCTCGGCTTCTGCCTCTGCCTCTACCCCGGCTTCTTACAGTACTAGCACTAGGGGCAGCAACATCAGTAGCTAAAGATCGTGTCCTCACCATACATGAGAGAATAGAAAGACAAGCTCATTCCGAAATAAATAAATTTACATGATAAGGAATGAAAGAAGTAAAATTTCCTAATAGTTTCATAGCCTCTCAAAGATAATTATGAATGTCTCCGTACCGATCCACATGTTTATGTTAAACTTGCTTGAACCAACTTGTCACGATCCCAAATCCTACCTTTAGGATCGTGATGGCACATAGTACCTAGAACTAGGTAAGCCTATCACATAGAAATATCTACAGAACCAAACACCAAATTAAATAATAATGAAAGCTGAAAAATACTTTAACATAACCAAAAGTGAAAATACAAAAGTTACATAAATCCCAAAACCGGTACTACTGAGTTATAAGTTCTACAGAGAATACATGCAAAATCTTAAAATATAATACTATTGTAAGTCCCCGTAGAATTAGCTAATGATTTAAGACTGTATGGTGCACCAACAATAATGGGGAATAATATTTTTGAGTTCTAAAGGAGGACTATGGGATAGAACCATATTATTTTGACTTGAAAATACATATGGAGAGTGTCTTGGAACATATTAAGGAGGTTTGTAAGGGGGAAGAAGTTGCTTGGAACAAGTTGAAAATATTAAGTGGAATAGATGTATGAATTTGCACAACACTTGAATTTGAATGAGTATAACTCTCATAATATAAATATAGTTCCAATGAATTTTTCCCCTAGAGTGTAGCCTTTTGACTCTAGTTTCTAACTAATCAAGTCGTTCGTCATTTGGACTTTCCTACTAAATATTATGATCGAATTACTAAAGTCAGACCACCCTGTTATTTTGGCGGACAACGAAGCAAGGCTCGTTTCGCCAGACCGGGTGTGGATCATGTATTATCTTGTATTCTGTGGACAGCAAAGTGAGGCTCACTTCGCCAAACTGGGTACGCCCCAACTTAAGTCATTTCGGGGGCTAATTTTCCCCATTCCACTTGGACAAATTTTGGAGCTTTTCTCTACTCTCTCAAGACCCCCAACTCCTCTCATCTTCAAGGTAAGACTTCTCCATTATTTTGGTGTGAATCCTATCATTTTCACAATAGAACTAACTCAATCCACCATGAAATCCTCAGATTTTCAAGAAATTTCTACAAGAACTCAAGGAAGGGTTTTGCAAGCTTTCTTCCAAAAGGTAATCCTACACCTTTAGACTTACATGCATGGGTTTATTATGTGAATATGAGTAAGAAGTAAGTATTGAAACTTATGGGATGGTGATTGGAAGCCATATGTTCCCAATTAGCCATTATAGAGATTGAAAGGTAATTATTTGATGGAATTTTATTGGTTGGGTGTTGATGGATGGTCATGCATGTGACGTTGGAAGTTATAAATTGTTTAAAAATAATGGTGAGATAAATTATTAGTAAATTATGGTAGTTGAATGAACTAATTCTATGGTTAAGAAATGTAGAGATTTATGCCTCATAGGTGTTTGATAAAATGTTAAATGGCCTAAATTATGGAATTTTTTTACTAATATTGGTCGCGCTGAGTATTGTTATTGTATATTGAAGTTTCTTAGTGTAGTGGAGCATTGTAGTACCATTAAGGAGCAAATTTGAGGTATGTTGGCTAAACTTCTCTTTTAGAATCGAATTTCATAATGTTCCTATAATTTCAAGTATGGTTGGCACAAGTTCCTAATTCCCATGTTCCGGGTCATTCTTTATAAATTTTACTATTCTCAATAAGCTTGTGTTGAAATATATGTACTAGAAATGTGTACCGAATGCTCCTACCGTATTGTGCACTCCTTCGGGAATGTATTCAAACGTGGCCAATGTGTCGGAATATTATGATTTCAATCATATTTTATTGCAAGTTATTATGCCAAGTTATGAAAGAATATTCAATGTGCTAAGACTCTTATTTTCATATACATATCAAATCTTGATTTCCATGTGTCCTTACTGTTGATAAACTATGACTAAGTTTGGAAGTGGAAGAAGTTAGAGTGAGGTATAAAATGTGGCCATGGTTGTTGTAGGTAGAGCACTTGAATTCAATTCGTGTTTCATCATAAATTACCATGCTATCCTTTATAAGTAATTCCAATGTGACTCGAGTTCTTACCTACTCACGAGCTAAAATTGGGTATTGCCCTTTTGGGAAAAAGTATTTCAAAAATAATGGTGTATTGCTCGTTTATGATTTTAACGTGTGTTTCTATTGCTGGTCAGTTTGCCCCATTCTCTGGGAAGAAACCTATTGTGTTTAAAGTTTTCATTACTAACAAATCTGAAGTTATAGTTCCAGAATATTCTATATGTTGATGCTGAGATGATGATCCTTGAAAGTAAAAAAATGAATGGGTGAAATATTACTTACGCCCATTGTACTTTGGATGGGGAATCATATGAATGTGGTTGAAGGTATTAATAAAAATATATATGGTGCAAAAGGTTATGAGGTGAATGTATTTGTATTTCTATTTCCTTTGTACACAAAGCAAAAATATTTTTGGGAGTATCATTAGCAAACCGAGATTGTTGATACACGTATCGGTGTAGGAATGGATTGTGATTATTTTCGTTATTTTGAGATGAGATTGAAATATTTATGTGATTGTGATTATTCCCCTTAGTTGGATGAGATTGTTGATAGCCCTAAATTTAATGTCGACTCACACGACATATGTGGGTAGACGACCTAGTCGGTCGGGTAGTGATCGGATGCCATGGTGCGCTCATAGTGGTTCCTACTCTTGGTAATACCTTTTTTTCGCATTACATGTCAAACCACATTGTTCGTGGATGGCCTAGACGATCGGGCATGATCGGACTCCGTGCTAAAAATACGATGGTATATCGGGGCTAAAGAACTCCCAAACAAAAATAATATTATTTTTGTATTTTGAAAATTGTTATTTTTTAACTTGGCATTTGGATATCATTGATTGTTGCTTACTGTAGTCATGATTTATCCTTTTCTTATATTGGCATTTTATTTTGAATGAGGATATTTAGCTTTACATACTAGTATTGTTCCATATACTAACGTCCCTTTTTGCCGAGGATGCTACATCTTCAATGGATGCAGGTAGTTCATCAGCAGGCGGTTGTGATTTTCATTAGCAGTTACTCTCTACTCAGCAGATTTTTGTGAGCCCTACTCTATTTCGAGCGTTATGTCACTTGACGTTGTATTTTGTGCTTTGAGGTATAGCCGGGGCCTTATCGTCGGCACTTCCGTTCTTCACTTCTATTGTATCTAAAGGCTCCGTAGACAGGTTGTGGGTAGTGTCTGATGTTGGGAATTGAACTAGAACTGTTGGTATTTGGAAACATGTTTTTTATCATATCTATAAACTTGTAATATTTTGGAAATCATAAATAGATATCTTTTAATGATGGGAAAAGAATGTGGAACACATTATTCTCCTCATATATATATCTTGATATTTATTTTATATTGGTCATGGGTAAGATCGGATAGAAAGCATCAAGTAGGCTTGCTTGGTCGGAGTATTTTGGTTGAGCGTTGGTCGTGCTCCCCAAGGTAGGGGCATGACAACTATTCGGAAATACAATAAATAATAGTAAGAAAATCAGCAGAAGGTGACTCCAAGACCTACGAGCAGAATGATAGGTATACCTTGAAGTCTCTACAGAAATCTCAAATCAGCTCACTAATGACCGACACGCTTGGAGGTACCTGGATCTGTACAAAATACTCAGAAGCGTAAAATGAGTACACCACAAACGATGCCTAGTAAGTATCAAACTATCCTCAAGGAAGTAGTGAAGATATTCAAGTCAAGACACTCACTGTACATAAAACCTATGCAGAATATCAATATAAAACTGAGAAAAGACAACAAAATCAATAAGTGTCAACAAAGTATAAGCATGTGATAATACAACAAATTAACCCAAACACAGTTAAAGACAAGTAAATCAATTAGGGAAAACAATGACAGTTCAAGTCCTCAAGCCGTTCCAACTACAAGATCCACCCTTATGTACCACACCTCATAATCATAAGTCACAACTTAGAAGTCACCCTTATGACACTGTGTGAGCTTTACATTTTTAAAAATATTTTCCCGAAATAGCTTCACATGCATAACCCCCCTTAACTTGTCGTGTGTGCTTCACAATGAAGTAATTCCCCTTACTAGCAACATGCACATAAGCTTCCTTATCTCGCCGCATCCGCATCAATATACACACCACCCTTATTCTGTCGCATGTAAGAATCACCTGCACCTCACGTACACATATACCACAACATCACCACAATAATGATACCAATGCCACAATAAGATATATCACACGGCTCAACAACAATGTGTACAAGAACCATCATAATAGTACAAGAGTACGGGGAATGACAACCAACACATATGCCCATGTATACACTCGTCATATTAAGTACGCGTCATTTCACATAGCACAAATATTGAAAATTAGACCAATTTCAAAGGGGAATTTCCCTCACACAATGTTAGGTAAGATACTTACATCATGTAAGCTAAATCAATCATTTAATAAGCCCTTACTGCGTGAATCAACCTCCGGACAACTCGAATCTAGTCGTGATGGAACCTAACCCAACCCGCTAGGTTAGACAAATAATAGTTACAAAATTCTAATGAAAATAAATAAGAACTCAATCCCCATACAATAAACCAATAATTGGTAGTACAAATCATGATTCGCTAAGACGTAGATTTACAAAACTAGTATGAAAATAGATACAACATCTTTGGATTATACACAAACATATTACAAATCAAGAACTACCAAGGGAAAATGGTAGCTATATCTGGATAAATAGATACATCTTCAATGCCAGCTCCCGCCATCCATATTAGCATAAGCTCTAAAATATGCATGCAAGGTGCAAAAGTGTAGTATAAGTACAACCAACCTTATGTATGCAGCAAGTATCATAACTAACGTTAGATAGGTAATAGGAGCAAGAATTTTAAATGATACTAGCTAATCGACTGTACAGTTCATAACTCCAACAAGTACACAACAATAATATGATTAAGTCATGAATCACAGATAAAACCCACCTTGGTGCACAAAACAACTTAAAGTACTCTATTCAGTCGATAATCCAACATATAAAGAATATATGCAAATAAATAAGTTAGAAAATTAAGGAAATAGCAAGTAAAGATGAAATAAAATAACCAAATCAAACAATAGGCAGGTTTTCCTCAGAATTTCAATGACCGAACCAACCGGTGATTGTTGATACCCAATTTTTTTCTACATATTTTTCATATACAAAATACTTTTAAAATAGCATATATATGTATATATAAGCGTACCCAAGTGATTTAGTATTTTTCTAATTTTTTTAAAAAAATTAAAGAGTTTTTAAATTAATTTATTGTCCATTTTAGCAGTACAAAATCCATAATTATTTCCAAAATTATCAATTTTTGTAAATAATTTATTTTATTCCTATATTTATACAAAAAAATATTTAATATAATTTTTATATATTTTTTACAAATTTATTTGGGATTTCAAAAGTTAAATTGCATATAATTGCAATTCTAGCCTTTTTTAAGTTTATAGGATTTTAATTATAAAAAATTGGTTCAAGTATTTTTAAATTAATATTTATGTGTTATTAACTGACTCAGTACTTTTAATTTTCTTTTAAAATCATTTTTACTATTTTTTATAAAATAAAGGGGAAAAACTGGCTATTTAAGTTTTGACTGCATTTCATTTCAATTGTAGCCCCATTTACGTTTCAATTTTAGCGCTCAATTGACCCAAACCTACCCCACAATTGGACCGGCCCAACTTTAATTTAACCCGACCCCCGACCCAACCGGTTAACCCGCCTGACCCCTTCTTTTAATCCAAGCCGTTGATCATTTTGATCAACGGTCAGGATCGTCCCTTACCATTTTAATTCCCCTACCCTAACCTAATCCCCCCCATTTTGTTTGGTCTGCGGCCTTTGAATACTCTCCTCTCTCAAAACACTCTCGAAGGTTCTCTGGAACCCTAGTCGTCTTCGACCCTTTTCCACCTTACTTTCACCGGAATCCATAGCTTCTCAGGCCATGGATGGTCTGTACTCACCCCCTCCACCATTATACCCTGGTTTTTCGAAGTATTGAGGTCCAAACTCAATGGTTCTCTTTCAGACCATCTCAGAGCTATAGTTCTATGGCCTCTCCGGCCTTTGCTCCGGCGTATTCAAGCATTAGGAGCCTGATTCTAACTCATCCGACCCAAGATCGGACTTTCTTCCAAGCCTTTCTCATTTTTAGGGTTTCTCCAAGATCCTAAGTTATTCGAGGTTTTTCTTTGTTTGTTTTCTTAGATCTATAATATATTTGTATTCTACTGGATGTTTAAAGTGTTTTCCCCAATCTTTCTTTCAAAAATTGCTTCTCTTCGATTTAGGATTTCTGAAAGGTTTTCAAAACATCTTTCTGATTCTTCCTTTTCTTTTCTTTATGTGTGTTTGTCTATATTATGCTTGTGTGTATTTTTTCTACCACACATGTGTTGTTCTTCTGTTTTCTTCCTACTATACATGAAAATACTAGTAAATAAATAAAAAGAAAAAAAGAAAGGAGCAATAGCCCCCTCTTGATAGAACAAGAAAATGATTATTGCTCCTTTCTTTTCAAAACCTCCTATAGACTAGGCTGGTTATGTAATTTGTATTCTACAGTGCCTTTAGGCTTGGCTCACATGTCAATTTTTGTTATGTTTTCTATCTGTTCTTTGCTATACTTTTCAGTTCTTCTATTGTATGTCTTTCCTACTGAGTTCTTAAGTTTGTTTGCCTTTACTGAACTCCTGTTTGAGTTCTAAACATGTTTCCTTTACCGTTTCTTAAGTTTATATCACTTCTTCTCTCTTCTAAACTTGCTTAAGTTCCGAGATTTTTCTTAAACATGTTCTTTATGCTCTTAAATCATTTTTCTTTCTTTGTTGTTTCAAACCTGCTATCATGACTGTTGGTTTCTCATAAGTCTCTGAAAGAGACCTCTGGGTCTGTTTCAATGGCTTACCTTCTCATCTCTGTGTCTGATTCAAGTTGAAACCTTAGGATTGGGGTTTTTGGCGAGTTTCATTTGGTGTTTGGATTTGGGTTTTACTTTGGAACCCTGAACTCCCAGACTCATTCTAAGTCTATAAATTGGATTTGAACTTCTTTGTTATGACTCTAAACTTTTTCCATGCCTGTCTTTTCCAATTAGCATGATAACTCCTTCTTGTTTGATATTTGTGTGCTTTATATATGAGAAATTCTTCTTTCAAAAAAGGTTTTACCAACTATTGATTGATTTCGAATCCCCTTTAATAGGGTTTGACTGATTGTTGCTGATTTTCTTTAATTGAACCTTCTTTGCCTTTTCCTGACTTGGTTCATTCGAACAAAGCCTACAATTTTGATCTTTACTGACTGTTTGATTGATTCTATTTCCTTATTTTCACAAACCGTATACCACCAGACTTTTGATTTAAATAAACTCCTGTTTATTTAACCTTTTTCTGTTACTTTGGAAAAGATTTTAATCAAATTCTTTCCTTAGTTGTCTTCTACCCATTTGAAATCAAAATCCCTTAACTAAAAGGAGACCTTATGTGATTGACCGCAAAACTATTTTCTTACATTTTCTTACTTGCCTTCTGCACTATAAAAGGGGACTACCCTTCTGCACTATGACACACTTCGAATTCAATACTTTTACACACTTTCCAGTCCAATACTCTTTAAGACACTCTCAATTATTCTCACATTCTCATATGAGTTTCTTCTGGCTGTTTGCTTGCAATTTTGGCTTTACAAGACTTCTGCTTTTACTTGTTTGTTCCCCTGAAACTGGTATGTTCTAATTTAGTTTCAGCCTTCATACCAATGTGTTTATTTATAGCTTCTTCAATCCTGTTTACTTTAATGTCCATGCTTAGTGATTAATTTGTATGTTATTCTCTTTGCACATGTTTTTTGCTGTGAATCCCTATGCCCCTATTCCCCTCTATGTGTTTGAGTTAAGGATTAGGCATGGCAGTATCCAAATTGCTACTTATGTCTGAACCCGATCCTTAATGGATCCTGACTCCCAAACAAATGTAGCTAACAGGCTGTTTAGGGGTGTGCCAACACTCCTAATTGCTGGGTATGACCACCAGCCTGCCATGGCCTTCCCTAAATCCCCTCCGTACATTTGCACTCTCTCTTAGATTCTAAGTTCTGCCGCCCTCCTACGAGCCTTGCTTTGGGACCTTGAGTTCCCTCTGAACTTGGACATTTGAGGGCTGGCTCTTACACATTGCACTGTACTTAAATCTGCAATATATTTGGGTGTAAGCACTGCCTGGAGTCCATTTGAGACTCTTCAGGAACTTTGACACATCCCAAATAAGAGAAAGGCTTTGGAAATCTGGTCATGGAAGTTGGCTCATCTCATATTTTAGACCTTGAGTCTGAATTAGGCTCCTTGGTTGTAGTTTAATTTCTGATGTATTTTTACTTTTCTTGATTCATTCTGGTCTGTAATAATTTGTAATAACTTATGGGGTTTTAGTAAAAGGAGAGGGTCATTTATGTATGCGTACAGGTAGACATCATGATCTTAGGTATTTATTCCTGCAATAACAGCCTACTTTTCACTTATGCATTTCATATAGAAATCCTGCCTATAGTTTCTGCACTTATGCATTTGATATAGAAATCATGCCTATAGTTTCTGAACATATAGAAATCCTACCTACAGATACTGCACTTCTGCATTAGAGATCCTGACTATAGGATTCTGCATTTCTGCATATCATATAGAAATCCTGTCTATAAGTTTCTACACTTCTGCATATCATATAGAAATCCTATCTATAGGTTTTTCTGCACTTCTGCATATAGATAACCTGTTTATAGGATTCTGCATTTCATATCTATTATTAGGCAAAAAATTATAGGTTAAATAATAATCAATTGCATTCTAGATACCATATGTATAGGACTCCTTCACTTTCATAACCGTTTTAAAATCAATAACGCTTAGAAATCATACCTATAGGAGTAACCCGTTGAACCTGATTCGTCTACAACTCTAAAATCAGTAGTAATGTCGTTTAAAATCTGCAGAACTTACGCTTTTCTACAATCGGCAAGCCTTCTTTAAATCAGTATACTCCTGCATTATTAGATATCATGCTCATAGGTTTCATCTAGGCAAGCCATTAGTTAATTAATTAACTACATCAGTCTTTGATAATTACAACCAGGGGTATGCCTAATTCGGACTTCTTATATGAGAAATATGTGATAAATCAGCATGCTCTAATGTTTTAAATTTATTTCAGACCATAACCAGTATTTGTAAGTCATGCTAAACAACCTGTTTTTAAGTGATGAGGCCTGCCTGAGCCTTTTAATTATTCTGTGTTTCCCATATCTGCTTTATGTGTTTTGTTTGTCGCTCAAGAATTTTATCCTTTTTAAACCATGCCAATCCATATTTCCCTCCCCTTTAGGATTAGTAGTCTCAAATGCCTCCGGGACTGATAGGGTTGGAACGGGTAATAATGTACAATAAGTAATGAGACTATTCCGCATTTAATACCTTAACATGGGTGGGAAGAGTAGATATAGATATGATGACCATACGATAACACTACGTGTATAAGCAGTTACCGGGTATTATGTGGGGAGATCCATATTATTTATAAACCTAGGACGCCCCCTCCCCTTTCCTTTTACTTGTCTATATTTTCAGAATTTTTTTAACTGTTCAAACTTTCAGCTTCTTTAACCTCTTCTACTTCAATTAACTTGCATCGATTATGTGCAAACCCTTTCCCCTTTACTTGTTCTTTTAGAATTCTAAACCACTTTCTTCCAAATTTTAGACCTTTTAACTTCCTGTACTTCAGTTGTTTGCAACCCTTATGTGAAAGCTATCTAGTATTTACAATTCTTACTTGTTTACTTGTTATTTATACTTAAAGTCACAATTGTAGTATGGCTGGAAACCACACTAGTGGATCTTGAGGGGTGCCTAATACCCTCCCCTCGAGATAATTTCTAACCCTTACCCGAACTCTGATTTTCAAAAATCAAATCTCTTCTTAGTGTACTAATGCACTTAATTATTAGGTGGCAACTCTTCAATTCGAAACTCAATTCCTAAAAGGGAATGAGTTGTCCTTTAAAATGTCATAAACCCGATTTTGCGAGAAAAAAAGGGCATCGACAGTGATCAGCATTTCCAAAGTACACATCAACCAAAAATCCACCGGTTTCTCACAATCCGCGTATACGCCATCAAGAAGGAACATGAGAGGGTGACCCTTGGTAGATGGATCCATATCCATATGTTGCATGGACAACTCACGTGCTAATATCACAATCCGCCCAGCATGGTCACATGATCAATATTATAATTTGCCCGGCATGGTAATATGCTCAATATCACAATTTACCCGGCATGGTCAGTGGCTCAATATCACAGTTCATCTGACGTGGTGCAATATCACAATCCGCACAGCATTGTCATGTGCTACCAATCCAATCGATAGCACATAGATTATAGATATACAAGAATACATGTACGTGATCAATGCACATAAAATTGCGTATTCTTGGACTGGAATAAGTGACATGTTAAGGTGTATGCATGTGTAAAGTGTGCTATCATAGCTCAAATCAGGTAATTACATCACGAAAGTAGCAATTATCAGGTTCAATCAAGAGTTTAAGCTCTGTGTGACCTTAAACATAGTTCAGATAGTTCACAACAAGGGTATAAATATAAAAATCATCTCAGCATTAAGCTTAACAACCAATTCAAGGCATATCTTAGACTAAGCACTAGCCCGAGCATGAAAAGTACCCCGGTGAATGCAAATGGGCTCAACCCCACACATGTGCGCCACCCATAGCACGTAGCTATCACAAATAACATAGGCAACTAGTGCCTTAACTAAGTTTAGGTAAGATACTTACCTCTAGCGAGCCAAAACAATACTCCAGAAATTACCATCCGTCACGAGTAGAATTCTGAACAACTCAAAACTAGTCAAAAGAAACTCAAAAATATAAACTAATGACATAGCAATCAAAGCCAAACAATAAAGGTCGAATCTTTAATCAAATACTCAAAGTCAACCAAAAATTTAACCTGGGCCCGCACTCCGAAACTAGACAAACTCATTAATTCTGACAAACCATTCAAATACAGGTTCAACCATACTAGTTTCACGCAAATTCAACTCTGAATCGATGTTCAAATATCAAATATTCACTTTAGAAAAGTTTTGACAAAACCGCCCAATCGATGGTCAAACCTATGAACTTTTCAAACCTTCAAATTGCCCACCTTTGCGAATTAAAGCCAAAACCTCCTAGAAACATCCAAATTCAAATTCGGCCATACGCCCAAGTCCAAAATTACCATCTGAACCTAACAGAATCATAAAAATTCCGATCCAAGATCAAATACACAGAAGTCAAACTTGGTCAACTTTTTCAACTTAAAGCTTCCTAGTTGAGAATCATTCTTCCAAATCAATCTCAAAGCAGTCAAAACCCAAAAAGGATGTTACACGCAAGTCATAATACAATATATGAATCTACTCATGTCCTCAAATTATCGAACTGAATGCGAAAGCTCAAAACGATCGGTCGGGTCGTTACAGTTCAAATATCTGAAAATGGGCTAATGTATTTTTTTGGGCCAAAATCCTTTTAAATTTTCTTTTTGGGGTGAGATATCTACGTTTAAAGTAGAAACAACATTAGAAAAGAGCATAAGAGCCTGTTTGGTCAGACTTCTAGGAGGTCAAAAGTATATTCTTCTTTTTGAAAATTTAAGATTTTTGGCCAAGATAGAGAAATGCTTTTGAGCAGCAGCAGCAACAATTTTTTTGCTTTTGAGAAGAAACTAAAAATTATATCTTCTTCCTAAAAGCAATAGCAGAAGCAAAAAATTATTTTTTCCAAGACAAATATATCTTCACCGTCAAGGATGGGTCTACCTTAGCCCAAGCGGTGTCACGTTAAACCGCTTCATCAATTTTTTTACTAATTATTTATATACTAATATTGCGCTCACGCGTCATGCAAAGATTTATAAAAATAAAAAGTAGTAAAAAAATTTATTTGAATAATATGATAGTCACAAAAAAGCATGATAGAAATTCGGTTTATTATATCTTTTATATATTGTCGAGTTCTTTTTGTCTTCATATACATACATAATCCACACATATTGTATGTTTCAATCGAAGAGAAAATCAAGATAGTCATCAATAATATTTACTTAAATATTCAAACCAGTGTTGTAATGCAAGTTTCGGGTCTTGCCATTCTTTTTTTTATTAGTAATAGGAATATATATTACTTAAGCATAGTTTTGCATATTACATATAGGGTCACCTGAGGTGATATTTGGGTAGGGGAATAGGTGCATAGACCCTACATTCAAAAAGACATTGTCACTAGCAATATTTTAGTTAACTAGAGATCTTAGCATATTAAACATTAATAGGTAGATTCTTAGATGAAATATTGTTCCCGCGCATATCCATGATAAGAATTTTTTCCACAAAAAAAGGTGCAAATATCTTAACTTCTCTATGCAAGTATTGATTACTTTTGTGATTTTTTGCATTCTTTGATAGCGCATCCGCAAATTCATTCCCTTGCTTAAAACTATGCCGTAGTAGGAGGCCCTTCTCCAGGTGTATTAGTGACCTACAAGAGTAAATTAGATTGTTTAGTATGGCATGGCCGTTTGTAATAGCTTTGATCACATCCGTGGAGTCCGTTTCTATTTCCAAAGGAAATATATTGAACATTTGAGCTAATTGAAGTCCTTCATGGAGTACTCATAATTCAATGTGAAGCGGACAAAGTGCATTACTAAATTTTTGGAATCCAACTATCCAATTCACATTGTTATTTCTGAATTTCCCCCCTAGATCACTTTTTGGATTCTCATAAGCACCATCAATATTAAGTTTTATCCATCCTTATTGGGGTGCATGCCATTTGATATTGATGGTCCTCATGTTAGTAATAAGTTTATTTGTAAAGGTCATGAAGTAGAATTCTAAGGCATGATTTATGAATTTTTGGATAGAAGGGCTCAGAGTAGTATTGTTAATGTTATTTTTATTTATGTTTATCCAAATTCCCCATATTAAGAACAGAAAAAATTGTAATCAGTTAATGCAGGTTGAGTTGAATCTTGTTGTAAGGTTCTTTATTTCTAGCAGCTAGTGTTGGTTTGATAGAGAGGACACATTTACTCCTATGTGTTCCCAAAGTTTTTGAACAATGGTGCACGTAAGAAAAATGTGCCTAGGTAATTCCTCTTTGTTATGGCACATGGCACAGCTATTGTCAATACTAATGCCAATGTGATGCAAGTATTGGCGATATGGTATTCTGTTATGAAGACATTGCTAGAGGAAAAACCTAATTTTATTAGGGCAATTAAGCTTCCAAATCCACATAAAGTTGTGTTGATGGGGTGTATTCTCTTGTACAATGTTAGATCATGATTTGGAGGTGAAACAATCATTGGAGTTAAGGGACCAAATATGAGTGTCTTGTCTATTATTTAAAGGCATGAGAATTTTATTAATGCAAGTTTTTACCCCCTTAGGAATAATGAATGATATTTTTGATAGGTTCTAATGGTTATTGGAAAGAATATCTTTAACAACCATGGTAGTCTTTTCTCTTTTGAGAGGACCTTGAATTAATTGTCTTAGGGTTAGACAATTGGGAATCTAGTGGAGGTCCAAAGATTTAGTTTAGAATTTTGGCTGGGATTCCATGTGATGCCTTTTGAACAAATAGAACACCCATTGAGAATGCTTTTTCAAACAAAAGAATTGTATTTTTTGGGAGTATTTGATGCATATTTTGAATTAGGGTTCTTGATCATGGGGCGGTGGTGTTGGTCAAGAGTCTCCATGCAAGATTGGTTAGAGAAGTTAAGCTCTTATTGTTAGTAGTTGTTATTCCTAGACCTCCCTCCTCCTTTGGTCTAGTAATATTGTTCCAACTAATATAGTGAATCTTTTTTTATTCGCTAGTGGATCTCCAGATAAATTTTCTTTGGATACGGTCAATTTGTTCTAATGTTTTATTGGGAAGGAGAGTATAGTCATTACATGGCTTGGAATTGCGTTGAGGGTTGAACTAACGAGGGTAGTTCTACCCGCAATGTTGAAAAAATTTGCTTTCCAGGATGAAAATTTCCTTTGCAAGTTTTCTATTATGTACTGATAATTCTCAGGAGTAGGATAGTTGTTTAGGATTGGGTAACCTAGGTATTTTTCAAAGGATTTATCTATTTTTATGTTGAAGAAGGAAGCTACTTCTTTAGTAGTATTGGGATGATATTTTTTAAAAAGAATTATTTTTGATTTTTGTAGATTAATGTCTGCCTTGATAATTTGCAAAATAAGGAAAGCTTATTTTTTTATGGATTTACAGGATTTATCATTGAGCCTGGACATCGGGGTTAGTTCATCAGCAAAGAATAGATGGGAAATTCCTGGGTCCCTCGAGCTGAGATGAATTCGGTCCCATTGGCAGATGTCTACTTGATGAGAGGTCAAATGGGAGTATATTTTCGTACATAAAATAAAGATATATTGGGATAAAAGACATCCTTGTCCTATTCCCCTACTTGGGAAAATTCATTCATTGAGCCATTGACTAGGATGGAAATTCTACTTGAGCAGATACAGTTCAAAATTAATGTAAAGATTGCTGGTAGAAAGTTGAAGAAATTTAAGAACTCTGTAGATGAAGGACAATTCTAGTCGGTCAAAAGCTTTTTCTAGATCCAATTTAATAATCATACTATCTTTTTCCCCTTCATCTTCTTAAAACGATTTATGATTTCTTGAACCAAAATATCGTTATCACTAGTTCTTCTTCCTTTTATGAAGCTAGTTTGAAAGGGACTAATTAGATCATTTAGAAAAGGTTTAATCATATTTGCAATAATCTTTGTAATGATTTTGTACAAAGTATTGCAAAGACCAATAGGCCTAAAAAATTTAGATTATTAGCGTAACTGATTTTTGGAATTAAGCAAATGTAGGTATCATTGGTATTGGAAGGGAGAGTTTTTACATGGAATACTTGCATGCAAAAATTTATGATTGAAGGTCCAACAATGTTTCAATATTTTTGATAGAAGAATGGGTGTATACCATCAGGACCGGGAGCCTTGAATGGTTTAAAAGAGAAGACATCATTAGTGATCTCAATAGGCATTAAAGGTTTATCCAGGATTTTAAGATCAATTTTATTAAAATTTGGAGGATCTAGACAGATATTTAACCACTCTATGAATTCATGAGAGGTTGTGAAGGAGTTATGGAAGAATTGCTTAGTGTGGTTTATAAGTTCTATTGGATCATTGATCTAGTTGCCTTGGTCATCCTTAAAGAATAATATTTTATTTTTCCTTCTATTATTAGTGGCCATTATGTGAAAAAACTTAGTGTTTGCATCTCCTTCTTGTACCCAAGAAATTCTGGCTCTTAGTTTTCAGTAGTCATCCTCAATTTTTAGATAGTTGTTATATTCTATTTGAAGAGAATGTTCTAATTCTTGAAGGAATATACTACTATGGTAATTTTGAGATTCTTGAATACCTTTTAATCTTGCTAGGATTCTATTTTTTTCCTTGTGTATGTTCTCGAAAACAGAATTCTTCCGCTCCTTGACTCTTGTAATGAAAGAGTTGGAGGAATCCTGATAATTAGAACCCTTCCAGTCTACATGAAGAAATAAAAAAGTTGGTGAAACCCATAACAACAACAACAACAACAACAACAATCCAGTATAATCCCACTTAGTGGGGTCTGGGGAAGGTAGTGTGTACACAGACCTTACCCCTAGCCTGGGGTAGAGAGACTATTTTTAAATAGACCCCCGACATCCTTCCCTCCAAGAACTTCCCACCTTGCTCTTGGGGAGACTCAAGCTCACAACCTCTTGGTTGGAAGTGGAGGTTACTTACCATCAGAGCAACCCCTCTTGTCTTGGTGAAACCCAAAGGCTATTGAAATTTTTACTACTAACTTATAGACTTGATGTGATCCAAATTTGCCTTGGCAGCACTAGTTCTTGCTCTTGACAATTGCGATATTCTATTTTATGCTTCTAAAGATAAAAAAAAAATGAAATAGAAATGTCTATTTGAGTTATGAAAATATAATAAATTTCACCCGTGAAAAATTGAAAAGGGTATCAGTTTGAAATCAATACGATTTTAATTTTACAGAATGAAATCAAAATGTACAACAACTTTGTTCAATGAGTACTGCACAATCTACTAACTTTCGTCTCGTCCCAAAGTTTTTGCATACTTTCTGAAACTTTACAAGTGCCTCGTATTTTTGGTTGCTACTATGTACCAATAGCTGTAATAATTGGCATGTTTTTCTTTAAGGATCATGATGAGACAAGCTTATCATATTTTAAAATTGGGAGCTTGGATTGAGGTGATAATTAGGCAATTTTCACCCACTGGGATTGGGTAAGTGTTCTTGACTCGAATGTGTTTATTAATCATAATTCTACATTTGATTTTAAAATTTCATTGGTGAATCTAAAAGAGAAATTGAGGGTTTTGGCAAAACTTTTCTAAAGTGAAGAATGCGGATTATTTTTTAGCAAATATACCACTAGGCTGGGTGCCTAGTGGTATATATATATATATATATATGGATGAAATTTATGTATGAGACTCGTGTTCGGAATTTGTAAATTTTATCAGGTTCCGGGAGGCGAGCTCGGGTTGACTTTTGGTTAATTTTGTGCAATTGACTAAATATGCGTGCATGTTTGGTTTAAAGCCCGAGGGGCTCAGGTGAGTATCAAATGAGTTTGGATAATTATGCAACTGCTAGTGTCGCGCATTTGTTGGTGTTTAGTTGCAGATCTCGCATTTATGAGCCTCGCTTTTTGTGGTCAAATGATCACGTTTGCAAATATGGGCTTGGGGGGGGGGGGCTTCACAATTGCGAAGAATGGATCGCTTTTTTGATCTGCACAATGATCAGTTTTGCGACTCTTTCATCGCTTTTGCGATGAATGTAGTGTTGGGGCAGCTTTGCATTTGCGAAGCTAACCTCACATTTGATATGGATGGGTAGTTCAAATTTGCGAGATATTTGTCGCTTTTTTTATGATTGGTTGCCTTATGCACTGATCATATTTGCGATCAGTGTATTGCATTTACGGATATCGCATTTGCAATAAGTGTTCACAAATGCCACATTTGCAGCTGGGTAAAAGAGGAAAAAATCGGGACATAGCTTATTTTATACCATTTCTCAACCCCAAACACTCTAAAGGCGATTTTTGAAGATTTTTTTCTTCCCAAATTCATTGGTAAGCAACTATAATTGATTTTTTATTAGTTCTTCATTACTTTTCATGAGTTTTAACATCAAATTGAGGTTGAATTTCAAAATAAATTACATAATCGGGCTAGGGGTGAATGGATAAGCGGGGTTTGATCTAAATCTCATATTTTGATCAAGCGATCCCGGGTTTGACTTTTGTTTACCTTTTCAAATATGATCAAAATTGAACCCTTTTCATTCGTAAATAGTTTCTAAAACTTATTTTGAATTGTTTAATGATATTGGGATAGATTTGGTTGGTTTGTAGACTTGTTCAAAAGGAAAATCTGTGGTTGATTATTGATTTGGGTGCGCAAAGAGGTAAGTGTTGTGTATAACTATGACTTGAGGGAGTTACGACTTGTTGGTCTATTTGTTATGTGAATTATATATGTGACGATATATGTGCGAGGTGACGAGTGTGTATGTGTTGTCATGGGTTAAAGCATGCGGATTGAGCTATTTACCTTTATGTCGTCATTTATTCCATGTTATAGTTCGTTACATGCTTTGATTGCTACACGTCCTTACTTGTTACCCATGACTTACTTGTTATCTGTTATTTAGTTGTTACTTGTTTCAATTTATTCCATGTTATATGTTTCGACTTCGTTAATTCAAGCATAAATTGTATCATATTAAGCAAATGAGCTCCAATTTCTATTTTGATCAAAGTATTAGATCCGTATCATAATTACGGAGTCATTAAAAAAGAATCGTCAAATTTAGATATCGTATGAGGGAGTTATGCTCATTTTAGTGTCGGAGAAGAAACCTGGCACTGGTGCTTTATAGATGTGAAGTTGGGTCCGTATGTGCGACCCTGCATGTGCGAAAAATGGTCTGCAAAAGCAGAAATGACAGTTGAAAAACTGTAGGTGCGGCTTTTTGGGCGCAAAAGCGGTAATCCCTGTGTATAAAAAATTCGATTGCGTTCTTTTGATATTTTGAGCATATCTTGAATTCTAGAGCTCCGATTGAGGTGATTTTCTCGACGTTCTTCTTGTCGTTTCATAGGGGTCAGTATATAACCTTATTTGTATTTTTAACATGGTTAAAGTTGTTCATTGTAAATTAATCCATATTTTGATTGGAGAATTGGAGTTTTTTTTAATCAAAAACGTTTCTAAAGTGAATAATTGAGTTTTGAACATCGATTCAGAGACAGAATTGGATGAAATTAGTATGGACGGACTCGTATTCAAATGGTTTGTTGGAATTTGTATGTTTTGTCGGGTTCTAAAGTGTGGGCCCGGGTTAACCTTTTGGTTGATTTTGAGTATTTGATTAAAGATTCTATCATTATCGCTTGGGTTTGTTTCTCATGTCATTATTTGATGTTTTTTAGTTGCTTTTGACTAGTTTTGAGCTGTTTAGAGGTTGATTCACGTGGGATGGTATTTTTAGTGTGTTGTTTGGTTTGCTCAATATTTGATTTGGCTTGTTCGAGGTAAGTTACATATCTAAACTTGGATTTAAGGATAATTAACCTTGAGAATTATGTTATATGATATGTGTTGGAGGGAAACACATGCTAGGTGACGGGCGTGCTTGCGTGCACCGGGATGTTCGCGATCTGAGTGGACTCTAGACTATTACCGAACTATATTTACAATCATGCTTTATTATATCCGTATTTTCTTTACTCACTTGATTATTTGATCTATGATTGATGTTAAAAATCATGTTTAGGATATGTGCTTATTTAGTTGAGACATAATGGGGCTATTCTTGTTGTTTTAAGATATACGCTGTAATTGCGGTTATTTATTCAGTCATGGTTCCTTATTTGCATGCCTTATCTCAATCTCTATACATTAATTATTTGCTACATCATACATGTTGTTGTCTTCCATATGTGATATTGTTTGGGCTTAGTTCTATGAGATTATGAGCCCTTGAGACTTGAGAGATTTATTGACTGATATGGGCCGTAGAGCCGTGTTATGAGTGTTCTATGGATTAGGTTTCACGCCTCAACATGCCTTATTGGCTATTGAGTGTTATATGGATCTGGTTTCATGCTGCAACATACCTTATTGGCTATTGAGTGATATAGAGATCGGGTTGCATACTGCAACAAGCCTTATTGGCTATTGTGTGATATATGAAACGGATTGCACGCCGCAACATGCCTTATTATCTATTGATTATTATTTGGATCTAGATGCACACCGCAACTTTTCATATTGGCTTTTGATTAGCGCTTGAGCACGATCCTCCCTTCCGGAGTCTGACATGCCATCAGTGAGCGCATGCACAGTGATATATACACGTACTTTAATGACGGGCTTTTTAGTCAGACACTCGTACAATGTTGAGTGATTGTATGTGTGATGGTTAGGGATATTTGAGCTAGGCACCTTGAGTATGCTAAGAATAAGTGTACTTGATGATTTTACTGGGATATAATTGACTTGACATTTATGCATAGAGATGTAATTTTTCATCATGCTACTAGTAAATGAAAATTCTTATTTGATGTTGGAAAATTGGAGAAACATAGTTCTTTTGATAAGCTCATATTTAGTTGATTTTCAGTGATAAGATTTTGATTTTGACTGTTATACCTTAAAGCATGTCTACTTTTCCGTAACTGTGAACGAGCTGAACATAATATCTCTTGAGTTATTTACCATGCTGTCCTTATTATATTATTATGAATTATTATTGGCTATTGATATTAGACATTGACTTTCTTCCGAGCTCGTCACTGCTTTCAACCAGAGGTAATGTTTGTTATTTATTGAGTATATGAGGTCGGTTATACTCATACCATACTTCTGCACCTTAGTGCAGATCCTAGAGCTGATGGTGATGTGTGTGGCGTAAGCCATCATTGAAAATGTACCTGCTTTCTGGATATAGCTGCCACTTGTTCTTGGTAGTTTTAGATTTTAAATTATGTTTATGTATAGTGCAAACGGATGTTGTATTTATTTTAACACCAGCATTGTAAATCTAGGTCTTAGTAGCTTATGATTTGTACTCCCAATCCGTAGGAGTTTGTATAGAAGTTCAATTATTTTAATCATTGAATCTTATTGTTATCATTTGTGATGTATTGAATTTAATTGGCTTACCTAGCAGGCCGGGCTAGGTGCCATCACGACTAGTAGAATTTCGGGTCGTGATAAGATTAATAATTAAAAAATACTCAACATGGAAAATATTTTTTTTTATTTTTTTTCCTCCCACGACCACATCAGCATCCAAACCACAAGGCTATCAAATTACTAAGTTCATGACCAAAATACTGTGACTTATTTAAACCCTAACTAAAAGTTATTAGAGTTCGTTTGGATTAGCTAATTTTAAATAATTGATAAACTTGAAGTGTTGAAAATTTTTTATAAGTGTTGAAACTAATTCTTTAAATAAGCATTTATGTGTTTGGATAGAGATATAGAAACTAATAATAAGTAACTGATATATTTGGTGAAAAAAATGCTCATAAGCTGTTCTTTTGCTAAAATAACTAAAATACCCTTTAAAACTTTACAAAATATTATAAATTAAAAAGTTTTTTTGTAAATAAAAGGATGAATAAAGAATATGGAATGAAGAAAAGTTAGGATATTTGTTTTGGAAAATATATTTTGTGAATTAAAATCATATATTGGGGGATGATCAATTTATGACTTATGACTTATTTTAGCTTATAAGCGTTTTGGGTGTTTACCAAACAAGCTGTTATAATTGTTGGATGGTTGTTATGTATCGTTTTATAATATATCGTTTTGTATTATATCGTTTTGATATATAAAATGTTTGAATAGATTGTATTGTTTGGTATGGTTTTAGGATGACTGCATTAATAATAAAAAGGGTAAAATGAGGGAAAAAAAAAAAAGTAATGAGCGACGACACTTAAATTGAAAGTGGTACTTACTTTTTATTATAGAAGTTAAGGAACAATAAAAATAAATACTGTATTTAAAACCCCACACTCCACTCTTCCTATCACAATCCAAAATCCAGTGGGGCTTCAATCCCAAATCCCAGCAAAAGAGCGATGCGCAGCCTTATTGCTCACAAACTTTGGAATGGAATCAGCAGAAGGCCTTTGAATCCAAATAGTAGGAGATGGTACGGGCTAATACCGATGGTGATAGAGCACTCTTCCCGTGGAGAGAGGGCTTATGACATATTCTCAAGGCTGCTCAAAGAGCGCATCATTTGCATCAATGGACCCATTAACGATGATACTTCCCATGTTGTCGTTGCTCAGCTTCTTTTCCTAGAATCCGAGAATCCATCCAAGCCTATTCACATGTACCTCAATTCTCCCGGTGGCGCCGTCACTGCCGGTTAGTGTTTCTGTGTGCGCGCTTTTTTCCATTTCTCATCTAAAAACATGATTTTTTTGTTTTACTTGATTATATTTTGCATATTTGAAAACTACTTGCTAAAATAGCCCCTGTTGTTGGAGTGACATACTCTGGCCAATGACTAACTTTAAATAGAGTTCAATTTCAATATGATGAGTAATGTGACTATCAAGGGTGGAATGATTAGTAACTAGCTCTCTGTTTCTATGAATAAAGCTTGACAAATACTTTTATTTTGGTGGTTTGTTAGTCTCTATTTTCTTCGCATGATAATAAGTAGGCTTGGCAGTCTGCATTTGGCTGTGTGTGGTGCTTTCAGTTCAATTCATGATAGAAGTTAAGATTATGTTTTTCACCTTTCGATTAACCTTTATATTTGCTTATAATGATGAGATTGGTAGCTCATTCTTGAAGTATGCTGATTGTGTTTGAATGTAAACTCAGAACCATGTCATTGTGCTATCGGAACCCTGTCGTAACTTTCTCCTGTTCTTTTGAATAGGTCTTGCTATCTACGATACCATGCAGTACATTCGATCTCCAATTAATACTATATGTCTAGGTCAAGCAGCTTCAATGGCATCCCTTCTCTTAGCTGCTGGTGCCAAGGGTGAGAGACGATCTCTTCCTAATGCTACAATCATGATTCATCAGCCTTCTGGTGGATATAGTGGGCAAGCTAAAGATATGACAATTCACACAAAACAGATTGTTCGGGTATGGGATGCACTGAACCAACTATACTCCAAGCATACGGGACAACCAGTGGAAATAATTCAGAAGAATATGGATAGGGATTATTTCATGACCGCTGAAGAAGCCAAGGAGTTTGGGATAATTGATGAGGTTATTGATCAAAGACCAATGGCTCTGGTAACTGATGCTATCGCTAATGAGGCCAAAGATAAAAGTTCAAGTTAGAATTTGCGGTAAGACTGAAGCTTTTCTTCCCAACATTGTAAACACGCAGACACACATACACACATGCAACAAGAGAGAGTAAAAGGCTAGAGCCTATAACATTGATGGTAGTTTTCTAGGTAATATTTGGATAAAACATATAAAAATCACCTATTGAAAAGGAAAACAATACATCTGCTATGTACTTTTATGCTTGTATATCTGTGTTTATGCTGTGTGTATAACTGATGTATGTGGAAAAGATAATGTTGTCTTTGTAACAATCGATCAGCAATTCTCAGGTTTACTTACTGGTGTAAGTACTTGTGTTATGAGTTAATGTCACAGTTCTTTGTTTTCTCACTTTTTGACTTTATTAAGTTTAAGAAAAGCCAAGATAGACAAGTAAAAATGAGATATATACTATGATGATTATAGGTATAAGACACAAGGTTCTCTTAAGTACATTCTTTAAGCCTAAAATCACTGCTGTGTATTTCTAACAGTACTGAGGGCTACTGCATTTTTTCCTATGCCCTTCAGTTAGTTTTGGACTAATCTTGTGAGCACAAGTCTTAGATAATACTGAAAATCCTAAAATTGTTCCTTTGAAGACACCCGATAGAAAATTCTTAGCAATTTGCTTAAGTGAATTCTTTTTCCTTCCATTAGAATCCTTTTCCTTGCTCAGATTTGTCCAAGGGAAAGAATCAGGTTTGAGTTGTCATTCTTTTTCTGTAAGTTAAATGAGAAAACGGTTCTTGTGCTTATGCAACAGTAAATGTTGAACAGGTATATAGCTTTAACAGCTGCATTTCCTTATAAATAATAAAAGGCTTAATTAATACTTTACCCCCTCAACTTACACGAAAAATCCCTGATACACATTTTCTCTGCAGGCCTCCTTTTACACACCTTATCTATCATTTTTCATTGGTAAAACAAGTTACTAACCCCAAAAAGTGCATGCAAGGGTTAAAAGTCTTCCAAATTCCTGTTCTTTGATATTTTAAAGTGTCTTATTATCTTTTTATCCATTTCTTATATATTTTTCTTTTCCTTTTCTATCCTTTCTCTCTCCCTTTTTAAGAAATTTTTTGTCCCTGTGCATTTCCATTTGTACCACTAATGTAGATGTTTCAACTTCATTAGTTTAGTTGTTTTTGAAGAAACACACAATAAGAGGACAAATGCTTCCTCCATAGAATGAATGGTCAAACTTATTAGAATCTGATCCCTTACAAAGTCAAGATCAGATCGAAGCCCTATTAATGCCAAGACCATTAAAAATTTATCTTCTTGTTGTTCTTGCGCAGTGATGTGTTATCGGATAATGGCATGAGAGCATCAAACTCATCTTTTAGGATTTCTTGCCCTAAATAACTTACAATATCTTGATGGTTCTGCTGGAGGTGAACAATATCTGAAACTACTTTATATATATGTTGCAAATCATTTATGTGTATAGTTTTAGCATGACCCAAATCTTGCTACAAGTATTACAAGATTGAAATAAGTTAAGCAATTTAGGGTCGAAAGAATTCCACAAGTTATGTTGCACAACTGTGCATCCGTTTTCTTCCAATGAGCCCTCTTTGTGGCAACGATATCACTTGTATTCTTAACTAAGTGATCATCGTAGCCTTGGCCCATAAACTATAACTCGACCGAGGCTGACCAAGATATATAATTACTACTACCTTGCAGTTTCACATTGGTAATAGTTGGCGAACTTGAGAATAGATGGAAAAAGAGGTCTGATGTCACCTGTGATTGAGGAATCACCTTTCTCTCATTAGTTTGCTTAAAATTATCTAAGCCAAGGATTCAAAGAATTGTGATAGAAAAAAAGAGGTGAAAGACGTGCGCATCATCAAACGGTTACTGGAATAGTGGCTGCTGGAAAAAAGACCCCGAATATTTGCTGGAAAAGCTGCCGGAACAGTCACAGGGACTCTGATACCATGTAAAGAAATAAAAGAGTGTAAAAATATAAAAGAGAGAAAGAAGATAAATTGGAGGTTATGATTTGTTCTTTGAACATAATCAGAATTGATTGTGTTATAATACAATTACAGTTGCACCTAACCCATTTAATTCCTATCTACTAAATCATACAAAGTAATACACAATCTTAACATAACATATATCGACCTACCAAATCACTCATTCTTGTCCAGTTTGGTGCTCTGGGGGTGGAAACAACAATCAAACTTTCAGTAGTGTCGATTTCATGGGGAAAACATGGTTTTGAATTCTGTACTTAAGGATCACTAGATATTTTTCTGGAATATCGTATGGTTTCTTGTAAATTGTTAGATAGCTTCACAGTTTGTATAGGTATGTTACATTGCATAATCCTTTTTGTATTTGAACAATTTATACATGCATTAGAATGTTGAGTTTTAGAGTCAAAGTGAAGTGTTGAAAGAACTGAGCTCTTGAGTTTAATATCATATTTGGTCAAACATCGAATGTACTGTGATACTTTCCCGCATTGAACAATGTATATCTTGTGTCTTAACACCTATAATATGTGTCTCGTGCATTTATCATATTATCAAGCCATCAGTATATCTCTTCTCTTCTTAGTTTCTCACATCATATTAGAGTTCTATGATTTTGGTAGAGAGTCAAGTAACTTCCGTCTATCGGCCTCATGTTGCCTGTTCAGTCAATTTTCTTCTTCCTTCTTTGCGATGACTGCTTTGGTGAGATTGTGCATTGTTTCTGTACCAGCTCCACTTTCCATGCCTCTTTGCTGCAATATTATGGTTGCACCACACCTCTTTTGTCATCGTTCTAGCAGCACTGTGCTTTTTTGAGGCGACTGTCTCAGAAAGACTTAACTTCCTCATGGCGACCTGTGTACTATGCTTCTTTTCTGCTACTACTTTAATGGCGTCACATCTCTTGGTTGTGTCTCTTTTTTGGTGACTATTTCGGTGCCGGTAAACCTCTTTCTGATAATCGATCAGACGGTGCTGTCTTTATTCCCAGCTGTTGTCTAGGAGCAATTCTTTTGACGAGGTTCTGGTATGCGGAACATTTTTTCCGGTGATTTTCTAGCATGTTTTCCGGCGATATTTACTTTGTTTGCGAAATAAACAAAATCACATTTTGATAGACGTGTTAGTGTCGGAGTAGAGAGTTAGAAGAGTTAAAGTCTTAGATTTATTCACATTGGAGAAAATATTTATCACCTTTAAATAGTTATGCATTGTATTCATCATGTGAAGACATCAATATCTATTATGTTTCTTATTTTCTCACAACAGCGAAGGTATCCCCTTGCTGCCAACAATCTTAACACCAAGATTTAATTATTACCAATAAAACATGAGTTTTGTACCTCAGCATTCCACCCTAGTGGCAGTTTCAAATGCACCAGACAGTCACAACTTTCATAAATGCTTTTACAAACATTGCTAGGGACCTTAACATGATACTTTGGTTGAAAGCTGGTCCTGCACATGTATGAGAATAACTTCCAAATAAGATAAAACCATTGTGCTATTTTTTCCGGGTGTTTGTGGGGGGGGGGGGGGGGGGGGGGGAGGGGGAGGATGGAGATAAGTAATTAAAATCATTATCATGTCTTACTATTCCAATGATTTAAAGCTGAAA
This sequence comes from Nicotiana glauca, assembly GCA_026770625.1. Taxonomy (NCBI): domain Eukaryota; kingdom Viridiplantae; phylum Streptophyta; class Magnoliopsida; order Solanales; family Solanaceae; genus Nicotiana; species Nicotiana glauca. The sequence continues at coordinate 122,992 of MU784184.1, read as the reverse complement.
AGTGTTTCCTGGGATAGCATCAGCAGATGCCAAAGGAACTGCTGTCCACTTCTGGTTTCTAGAGCTCAATTTTTTTTATTTCAAATTTGTCAACTGAGGATGTTTATCTTGGTTATTGCAAATCAATTAGTTTCTTCGTGGAATTACTGCCATTCATAGTCCTATTGGACGGAAAAGGCAAGTACTACTTATTATGACAGAAAAAAGTGAAGATGACCTGTGAAAGGATCCAGTGGCAGCAGCCCAAGGGCTTTGGTCTAGTGGTAAGATCACAACACGTGGTATGTGAGTTAGGCATATGTCAGAGGCGTGGACCTATCACAGACAAAAATCCTGGAATTTAAGTGGAGAGAAGGGTAGAGGGGCATACCCATTACTACCAAGTTTTTGAACAGTGCGTCAATTGCCCTCGGGGATTACTCGGTTGTTTAAAAAAGAAGGAACTCTCCTATAAAAAGAAGGATACACAAACAAAAAGAGAAAGGGCAAATCGAAGTCGTCCCAGGGAACATTTTGGTTTTAATTGTTTGAGCTCCCAGATTCCGTTTTTAATAAGTGGCTATTGGGACGAGAAATCATTCTTTCCACCAGTGGCAGTTGAAAATTGATGAAACTTGAGCACTGTGATATCCATTTTACTTGCGGTCCATTTATCTTGGCACATTTTTGCAGACTGGTAACTGTTTATTGATATATGGAACTAAGAGGCACACTTCACCTATCAGTTAATACCTTGAGTTGACTTTCCCTTAAAAGATTATTTTCTAAATTTTTAATGGTTTTAAGTCTGCCGCACTGTTATCAGAGGCGCGCTGAAGCAAGGCTCAAAACATGTTGAGCGCTTCGCCGCGCTTATCGGGCGCTTCATTATTGTCATCAAGACTCTAAGGCAAATTTTTCTTTGGCTATAAGCGTAATTCTAAAGAGGTGATATTAAACAATTGATATTTCATTTTATCGTAAATTTTCTTCAATTTCTTAGTCCATATATTTGGTGTTCATGCTTATAGATATTAGTCTCGGACTACACATACATATTTGTAGTTTTTCTCTATTTACGCCTTTCTTCATTAAAGCCCACGCTTTATTTGCGCTTTGCGCTTAAAGCCCCAATAGACCTTAGAGCTTTTTTGCGTTTTTTACCTTTGATAAGATTCTGCCGAAGCTCCATTGATGGACGCGGGAGTTTATCTTAGGTATGAAAGCCTTCCAGCTCTAGGTTTTGAAATTGAATATCCTGAGAATAATATCTTAAGAGAGGAGATAGAATATGTGGATGCACAAATACGAAATGTTGATGCTCAAGTTTGTGTTAAGGTATCTTTTTGGAGTGAGGAGCTTTATGCAATGTGGTTGGTTCAAATCCTGGTCATATATAAGGTGTCATGTTGCCAATCCTAAAGAAAGTATACTGAGAGTGATATATTTGTGAGAATTCTGATTTCTTTCAAATTTTCTGTACAACTCAGCTTTTGAGAAATGTGCACGCGATCAGAAGGAGCAAAAAGGGAGCTGTCCTGGGGAGTTGTAAATTAGATGCATCTTTTAATTCCAATTTTGAATCCCCACCTAAATAGTTGCTGCTGAATAGGTGGAACCGAAAATTCCCTTGTCTAAAAGATAAGGAAGCAACTGTGCAGGATTTGCTTGGTGATGTTGTAAAATGTAAACCTATACCTATCTTAGGTTAAACTGATATTTCTGCCATAGTAGAGTAGTCTATACTTCCAGTGAATTGCGGCTTCCGGCGCAGTTTGACCTTTTAGGATGATGAAACTTGAGTGTATAACAAGTCCACTTTATATTGAATAGTGGGTCCAGCTTACGAAGTTTTGGCCTTATAATCTCATAGACTTGGATAGTTTTCTCTGTCTTTGAACATCTTTGGGGCCACAAAATCTTCTCTAATTATTGAAGACTGGTCATGCACTCTGTAAGGTTTTCTGATCAATTAAATAACACTTATGTGTCATATTATTTTGACTTAGTCTTTTCAAATTTTACATTAAGTCCTTTTTGCTGGAAAAGCTTGAACTAGATTTTCATCATGTTTGATTCATAATAATAAGATTTGTGCACTAGCAGGCAGACTGAAGATAGTTCACTCTCTTTTTTAATATATTTGTTTGCCTGATAATAGTTATACAAATAAGTGCCTGCTGCTGGCACTTCAAAGCCTCCTCAGGCCTCTGGGATAAGAAGATAAAGATTTCAATAACTTAGACTCGATTCAGCTGCTTGAATTGTAAGCAGATCAATGTGTATTAGTGAAGGCTGAGGTTGCTTTCCTCTCTTCACTTGATTTTGGAAAATCAATCCCGTCGTGTTAGTGTGATTAAAGTGAGGATAAATGATTATTCTGGAAACTGGTATTCAGTAGGTTTTATGTTAACGGAACGAACTCATATTTGAAAGTACATCTTATTTCGCGCATCATGTTTTGAGTATATCAACCTCGCAGTGGATCTCTCCTTGACCTGTCCATAAAGGTTCTTGCTTCACTTAAGTCGTTTCTTTTTAGTTCAGATGCTGCAGAGTATCACCCCTCTCCCATACACGGAGAAGAAAAAGATAAAGATTGCAGAAGATAATTTGTATTTGATCTCCTTTTGCTGCATTTCATTTATCGATTGTTCAACTAGAAACATCAAAGTAGTCCTGTTCCAGTGCCTTTGTAGCTGAATATGTTGCCTGAGAAACTCACAATCTTTTTCATTTGGATGTAGGGATCTAGAACCTGGGTCAATATTTGAGAACTTTCATGGGACATTTTGCTTATCGAGACTGACATCAGTGTTTTCTTCAAGTAGTAATAAGAAGGATGATTTTCAGCAACATAAATCATTGTTCATTTTTTGTGTAGAAGTGGGTAAGATTTGTTGCATAAAATTCCTGTTAGGATTTTCACTTTGAGCTTATATGCTATAGATATTATTTGCAGCTACTCATGACAAATTTTTCTTATACTAGGCCGAGATGTTATTTAACGCTTCTTTTTCATAAAAAGAACTTTGGTGTGTACTGGAAGCTAGCTTCTTGTGATTCCTGCGTCGATCAGTTTATATGGCATATTTGTTTTTTTTCTTGGTTTCCCACCAGGTGTTCGGTACCCGCATTGGGGCTGACTAAATCTGGATTTGTGCCGGTAAGTCCCACGTTGGGGGGGTAAAGCATTCCCTAACAAAAGCGACTCCATATTGAAGTTGTTGCTTATGGATGTATTTATTTGTATATTTCTCTTAGTTCAAACCCATTTAGACAGTGCAGAAGAATAATGATCTACTGTCATTCAAAACAATGCAGGCAAATTAAATACCACTTTTAGCTTTAAGCAACTAATTTGTACTCAATGAAACTTTAAAGGAAAACGTTTTCCTCGAGTTGAAGAGGTTATTTTTGTTTTGGAGCAAGATACAACAGAAAAAATAAATTGGCGTACTAGTGCAAGGGCTAATCAAAGGAAGGCAGCAATAGGGAGCTCAAGTTTCAATCAATCAGGACAAAGGTGCTACGAATGGGAGGGTGTCGATGCACGCTGATCAAACCCTTCGGATTCGTAGAAAACTTTAATAGAAGCTATTGCATGAGTTCTTGGGGGAGGTCTCTAAAAGCAACAACAAGGATATTGAAGCAACCTACAATTGAACAATGATTAAAATAAACTGAGACAAGTGATTAATTCTTAGAAGTTTGTGTGCTAGGTTATAACAGTTGCATCTGAAGCCATATGACAGACAATTATTTTGAGCGAATCCTATGTGCAGGATAAAATATGTTCATATTAAATACTCGCATGATAAAGCGACACGTGGAGCTGAAGACAGAAGTCAACCACGTATGAAGGCAATGATCTTGTTTGTTCCCGAAGGGATCGATGTTCATGAAGGTGAAAAACATGCTTGCCACCCTGTAGCATCTAATAGAGAATATTTTATAGCATTAAGTACATAGTCCATTATAGAGAATATGACATTCACTGCTTACCGTTACACATTGTTCAATAGCCCTCATAATTGTCATTTTAGAAGGGCTTGATCCTTGGGACCTTGTTCCCTAGGCACCACTATAAATAGAGAGCTCATTGTAAGGACACGAATTTTCTGACAAGCTAATACTATACTTTCTCAAAAGCTTAAATCTATTTTATCCTCTTGCTCATTAATATTGTTCTTACCGCCTCCAGAAGCTCTAGTCTCTGAACCAAGATTTTTGTTGTTTTATCTCGATTTCAAGGCTAAGTCTTACATTCTTGTTTAATTTATTTATCATTTTAGGGTCAAATTGATTCACTTGTCTATAAACCATGTATAAATTCAACTGTACTATTTTACGGGTAAACAATTTGGTATCCACCGTGGGGTTTAGACAGTTGTGATTGAGTAGAACCTTGCATCTATTACTAACTCATTTGATTATTTGTTCTTAGCAAAAATCATAGAAAATGGCAGATAACGGTGTCAACATCGCACACAACGTTGAGGCCCAAGAAAATCAGCCTCAGCTCAAAGATTCAATCAGTGGTACCCGCAATGAGGGGGATGGGGCCTCGCCGGTCCACGACGGGCAATATCTGCGACATCTTCGAGAAGCAACTCCTGATGATGCTGAAGACGAGCAAAACGTTGAAACAGTAAGGATCTTGAGAGAGCAACAAAAAGCCATTATGGTCCATCTCTCACGATAGGATCAGGTCATGACGGAGTTGAAGCAGGCGTTGTCATGTGCTTCCAACAATGCGAATAGACAAGGTCTAGTTCCTCCCAGTGCACCTGCAAATCAAACAACGCAAAGGGTCGACAACAACAGCACGAGGGGGGAAATCGGCTTCGATAGGGCCGGGAGGACGATAGCAGATCCGATAACAACAACGAGAATGATCCCTTTAAAAGCAAACTCATGCGGTCTATGAGGGAAATAAACACCCAAATTGATCAAATTCCAGGCGCACCACTAGTGTTGAAAGGACCGGACTCAAAGAAGTACACCTAGTTGTCGTTCAAACCAAGCGCGACACTAGAATTAATCCCTAAGCAGCTCAAAATGCCAGACGTGCCGAAATATGATGGGACTTTGGATCCTCATGAGCATGTCACCACCTATATAACGACAGTGAAGGGGAACGATTTAGCTCCCTACGAGATTGAATCGGTCTTACTGAAGAAATTCAGGGAGACCCTTACGAAGAGGGCACTGACATGGTATTCCTTCGAGATGCTCGCAGATCCTTTCATAAGGACATGCCGAGGACTGGAAGGTACATGCCCAAAAGGCCAACATATTCAGGATTGTATAAGGAGAGTCCGAATTGCTGCGGGAGTTCATGACCAAATTCCAAAAAGAAAGGATGCTACTCTGGGCCGTACCAGACGAGTGGGCAGTTAAAACATTCACTAAAGATCTGAATCTGAGAAGTTCCTATGCTTCCTAGAAATTGAAATAAAGTCTGCTCGAGTTACATGCAACAATGTGGGCGGATGTTCACAACCGGTACGAGTCAAAGATAAGAATTGAGGATGATCAGCTCGGTTTCCAAGCATCAACCAAGGGTCGGGAACAGGAGAAGAATAAAGATAAGTCAAAGGATGATTTTGACACAGATCGATAGTCTTCAAGAGGTTGATTTTTGCCCTATGAAAGGTCCGAAGGATGCGGTAGAGGTTTCCGATCGGTGAATAGATTCGCTATAGATAGGAGAGTTGATCGCGGCCGGAATAACAGGTCATTGCAGGACAATGAGTTATCAGGTTCCCGGGATTCCTCCTATCCCAGGCTTTCTGAATACAACTTTAACGTCAGTGTAGTGGAGCTAGTATCAACTATGAGGAACATTGAAGAAGCACGGTTCCCGAAGCTAATGAGATCCGATCATAGTCATAGAGATCCTAATTTGTGGTGCGAAATACCAATGGATTAACTACCACCGGACAGGGGACTACTGATATCTGTGCGAGTAAGTGGAGACATTACTAAAAAATAACCATCTCAGAGAATGCTTAAGTGATCGGTCTAAAAACAATTACGGGCGCAATCGGGATAATGTAGAACCTTTAAAAGCAGGATAAGATCCTCCACGTTTGACGATCAACATGATTTTTTTTTGGGGGGG
>MU784184.1:62507-115686 GCA_026770625.1 Nicotiana glauca | reverse complement strand
GGGGGGGGGGGGGGAGGCGAGATTAATGGTGTGACATTTTTGGAGACAAAAAAGATGAAGGTATCAGTGACACATAGTAAGAGAATCCGGGAAGTCATTGAGGATGACATTACTTTAACGGAGGAAGACACAGATAGACTACTGCTGCAGTATAATGATGCATTGGTAATTTCTTTAAATGTCTTAGATTTTAAGATTAAACGTGTTTTGGTGGACTCGGGAAGTTCGGCCAATATAATTTAGGGGAGAGTGTTGGAGCAAGCCAAACTCACTAGAAGTATCATTCCTTCCACAAAACTCCTTGTCGGGTTCAACTTAGCAATCATGATAGCCCGAGGAGAGATCGTGCTGCCTACAAATGTCGAGGGTGTGATGAAGACGAACCTTTTAGAGGTAGTGGACAGCAATATGAGCTATAATATTATCTTGGAGAGATTGTGGTTGCACGAGATGAAGGCTGTGCAGTCATCATATTATCAATTACTGAAATTCCCAACTCCCGAGGAAATTAAACAAATAAGAGGTGACCAACTGACAGCAAGGGAGATGAACGCAATCTCAGTTTCAAGTAACAAAGTGAAGGAACATACAACATAGTCGAACAATGTCAACTAGGGGGAGGAGTTGTTGGAATCCTATAAGGTACTGAGATATTTCCTGGTATCAGGAGAAACGGACGCAACAAAATCCACAGCAGAAAAAGTTGCACATATCGCGTTGTTCGAAAAGTTCTTGGAAAGGAAGTACTACTTAGGGACAGGACTAAAACCCGAGCTCGAGTCTAGATTTATCGAATTCCTTAAATTTAATATTGACAGTTTTACGTGGTCACATGCGGATATGATAGGTATCCCGTCGAATGTGGCCATGCACAAATTAATCCTAGAACATAACATTCCTCTGGTAAGATAGAAAAAATGTTCTATTGTCGAGGTCAGAAAAAAACCGTAAAAGAAGAGGTATCTCGATTGCTTGATATCGGTTCAATCCGAGAGGTAAATTATCTTGATTAGCTAGCTAACATAGTAGTAGTAGTAGTTCAAAAAAAGAACAATATATTTTGCATGTGCATAGACTATAAGGATTTAAATAAGGTGTGCCCAAAAGACTCGTTCCCATTGCCAAACATTGATCAAATGATTGATGCGACGGACATGCACGAGTTAATGAGTTTCCTTGATACTTACTCCGGGTACAACCAAATCAAGATGAACCCGGAGGATTAAGAAAAAGCTTCGTTCATTACGAATTTTGGCACATATTGCTATGATGTGATGCCTTTCGAGCTAAAGAACACCGGAGCCACTTATCAGCGGCTCGTAAACAAAATGTTTGAGAAACAAATAGGGAAAACTATGGAAGTTTACATAGATGATATGCTGGTTAAGTCTTTGAATGCAGGTGATCATCTTAAACACCTACAAGAAACCTTTGACATCTTAAGGAAGCACAACATGAAGCTTAACCCCGAGAAGTGTGCATTCGGGGTTAGCTCCGGCAATTTCCTGGGATTCCTTGTGTCGAAAAGGGGGATCGAGGATAACCCCAATAAAATTAAAAACATCGAAGACATCCCGAACCAGCTATCAAGCGTGAAAGAGGTTCAAAGGTTGATAGGGAGACTGGCTGCTTTGAGTAGATTCATTTCCCAATCTTCAGAAAAATGTTGTCATTTCTTTTCACTACTCAAAAAGACAAATAACTTTTAATGGACTCAAAAATGTCAGTAGGCTTTAAAGGATTCGAAAAGGTATTGGTCAAGTCCTCCGTTGCTGTCAAAATCGGAGGAAGGTGCACAACTACTGATCTACTCAACGGTCTCGGATGTGGCGGTAAGTGTCGTTATAGTCCATGAGGACAAAGGTACGCAATCTCCTATTCATTATGTTAGTAAAATTTTAATGGTAGCAAAAACTCACTACCCATATATGGAAAAATTGGCCTTAGCTCTCGTGGTCATCGCTTGAAAACTTAGGCCTTATTTCCAATGTCACCTGAAATATAGGATCTGGGCGTATGCCCGAAATTTAATTCCGTGGTCCCTAGCTCGAGAAATGATTTTTTAATGAAAATTGTTAAACTAAAATTATAATAGTTTTGAGAAAATGGTTAATAGTTGATCTCGTCGATATTGGGTCTGTATTTTGGTTCCAGAGTTCGGTACAGGTCCGTTATGATATTTATACCTTATCTGTAAAATTTGGTGAGAAACGAAACTGATTTGACGTGATTCGGACATTTGGTTGAGAAATAGAAGTTTTGAAACTTTCTTGAAAATTTCATGCAATTTGATGCCAAATTCATAGTTCTTGGTGTTATTTTGGCGATTTGATTGCACAAGCAAGTCTGTATGATGTTTTAAGACTTGTGTGCATGTTTGGTTTGGAACCCCGAGGGCTCGGGTGAGTTTCGGATAGGCTACATGATGTTTTAGACTTAGAAATCTGGTATTTGTTTTTGTTGCAATAACTGTTCTGGTGTGTCCTTCTTCACATTCGTGAAGCTACTCTCACGAACGTGAAGGGTGGGCTGTAAGGGTGAGATTTTCTTCTTCGGGAACGCGAATGCCTGGTCGCGAAAGCGGAGTGATGGGGCTTTACCCTTAGCGAACACGACCATGTCATCGCAAACGCGAAGCATTGGGGACCTAGGGGCGGGGTCAGACTTCCTTCTGCGTGAACGCAAGCAAGGGATTGCGAAGGCCAAGAGGGCAAAGCCTTCACGAATGCGATGGAGGCTTCAGGATCATGTAAGCCTAGCAGGGCAGCTCTTTGTGAATGCGACAGTATCCTCGCGAACGCGATGAGCACTATCGCCCAATTCATAAAGAGTCCCAAATCGGTACTTAGGTCACATTTCAAAATTTTTAAAGCTAAACGGCCTAGGGGCAATTTTCAAAAGACAATTTCTTCCCCAAAGTGTTGGTGAATTATTCTAAACCATTTTCTATCAATTACCCATTGCATTTCATCAATAGTCAACCTAAAATCTAGTGTGCTCATGGTAGAATTGAGGGTTTTTGGATAGAAACTAGGGATCTGGGGAATTAGGGATTTAAACCTCGAATTGGGGTTGGATTCCAAAACCAAGTATATATCTGGGCTCAGGGTGAATGGGTACATGAATTTTTGTCCGAACCTCGAGTTTTGACCAAGCGGGTCTGGGGTCGGTTTTTGACTTTTGGGGGAAGAGTTTGGAAAAACTATATTTATGCATTGTAGATGATTCCTTTAGCAATAAATGATGAAATTGAGTTAATTATGATTAGATACGACTGGTTCGGAGGTGGAAATTAAGGGGAAAACGGTGATCGAGGCTTGAGTTTGGCCGTGGAATCCAGGTAAGTATTATGGCTAACCTTAGCTTGAAGGATTAGGTGTTGCTGCCTTATTTGCTATGTGTTTGGTTGTTGAGTACACTACAACAAATATGAGCTACGACGACATTTAATTAGTGACGTTTATGATAAAAGATGGAAATTAATTAGTTTAACGACATTTACTTCAAATTTTCATAAAAATAGAGACATTTGATAAAAATGACGAAATAGTATAACATTTGCTTTAATTAACGCAATATTAATAACTTTTTACCGACTTTTTGCAATTATTAGAAGGAAATTTTGTCACATATGGGATATTTTTTTAAAATAAAGAAATTAGACTTGCAATTCTTTTAGGTCTCCTTGCCTTATGCGCAACGCTCTTTTCTTGCCGCTACATAGTAGTTTCACCGGTCTTTGCCGTCCTCTGAATTCGTCTCTACTACTGATATTTGTGATGTTGGTGCCTCTTCTGCTGTTAGTTTTTTTTCTGCAAATGGTGTCCTCGTAGATGAGAAGGACCGAGAAAGTAATTGGGACGAGTAGGGGGAATTCGATGGATGATGCATGATGTTAACCAATCGAGAACGGAGTCTTTCGATCTCTCTTTCTACGCTACAATCAGGTACCTCCATGCTTTATTTCAACTTCTTCATTGGTTGATGTTTACAAATTTAAGGGATTAAAAATACGTAGCTTTGATTATGTTATTTTCCTGTAAATTGGTACTCTCTAGAAAAATTCTAGATACTTCTATTCAATGCTTTCATATATTCATGTGATACTAGTTCGGATGGTTGATGGAGAGTAAAGATAATTTTTTTAATTAATTTTTTAATTTCTGTATTTAATATTTATTTTGCTTTGATAAATCATTAAAGGAGTTTTTTTGTTAGAATAAGAAAGTCATTTCCTAATCTAATATAGATTGTTGAATGTTATTATATTTTTTCTCCAAATTCAGATGATTCATTGTATGTCCTAGGTTGATGCCAATGTAAAGAATAATCATTTGTGTGACTTAGTATGAGCCTTGCTTTGCATGTAAATTTAGTTCTACCTCTATTTGACCTTGTTCAAATACTTTAAGATGTATGTTTGTTTTGCGGCTTCACGTTACCGGTATTTGTTTTTATACTCTTAACTTCTGCTAAGTGATTATAATGTGCTCTTTACAGGCAGTTGCTAATGGTAGAGTTGCTTATCACTAACTACCCTGTCAAAGGTACCTGTTTGTTCAAAATCTGTCATTTATCTATCCAACTCAATAATAATATTGTTGTTCTCCTTAACTTCTTTTAATCAAAATACTACTTTTGAGTGTTTATGTGGATGTTGTTCATTCTGTTTTCTCGGTATGGGACATTCTTCATTTGAAAAGGTAATATTGTGAGTACAATAATGTTGTATAATTTTTTTACATCTTATCTTTGACTAAATTCTACTTTTACTGAGTTTCCCTCTTTCCTTTCTATTCTCTTCCAGGGGCTTGTTACCTAAAGTTGGCATTCGACAATAGTTAGTTCAACATGTGTGTTGGTCTTCATATTGAGTCGGAGCGTGCAAGTTTAGAGTGTGGCATCTTGTGGTAAAGGTTCTTATAGATTTGGTGGCCAAACAACATTATTCTTTCTTATAGTTATGTATTTCTACTGTTAAAAATTATTTTTGCTCATTGATTCAAAGATAATTTCCCAACTCGTTTTAGATTGAGGTGTAGTTGTTAATTGAAAACAAACTTTGGAATATAACATAGATGATACTTGTAAAAAAGCTGCATTATATTTATTCTCTACTTCCTAATATGTTAAGCATGGGATGTAATTTTACCTTCAACGACTTGCTAATATATTTTTCATTTTATAAATGCATAGGTGACTACATCAGACAATCTTCTTGTCGCAATTCAAGAGAGTATCAAATGGGCAGACACATGAGTGAACTGGAGAAGAAGCTCCTAGAAAAAGTAGCAGAAAGAGCGGAAGACAGTTGAAGAAGTAAAGAAATCTCTTGCTATTCCAAACTTAGTTAGATTTTGCTTAGGAATACACTTGGAATTAGTTATAAGGATCTTCGTTTCAATGTATTTTACTTTAGCTTGTATTTGGTGAATGACATTGGGATGTATATATTTTGAAATTGGATGGTTATGGTTTATGGTATAATGATATGAATAGTAACTTTTGCACTTATGGCAAATGTGCTTTCAATATGAAGTACAAAGATCATTTTGTATTTTCGACATTAACAGGATATGTTGTACAAGTGTCAGTAGAAACTCATACTATCGACATTTGATAATAGTTGTAAATAAATGTCACTTTTTATTAGTGATAGTATCCTAAATGTCAGAAATTTCAATCCGACGTTTCATAAAAATTCAGCAAATAAATGTCATAAATTATTTACCGACATTAATGTAAATGTCGAGAAATTCCCGACATCGAAATTTCCGACATTTAAACTAAGTGTAAAAAAATGTCGGTAAGGGAATTTGTGACATTTATGTGACAAAATATGAAATTTATAAAATGTCGTGTTAGCCCTTATTTCTTGTGGTGGTATGACGTATAGGTGAGGTGACGAGTAAATATACATTGTCGTCGAGTCATAGCATGCGAGTGAGTCTTATACTTGTGATTGTTGTATTCTTTATCCGTACTGTTTATGCTTAAACCGATTATTCATCATGTTAGATAAATCTTATCATATTTTTCCTGGAATTTGGATATTGGTTGAGTATTGACTCAAGTTGAGATTTATATTGTGAAGTTAAATATTGAAACGAGGTTGGTTATTGACGATTCCCTTTTCGGGTTGTTATTGTTCTGCTGTTTGGGTGAGGAAGAGTGTTAAAGCACGACGGGTGATGTCGTGCAATGTATTGTGAGTGAGTGATAAAGCATGAAGGGTGATGCTGTACCGTATTCTGTGAGTGATAATGCACTACGGGTGATGCCGTGCCATATTCTGTTATTGGTAATGCATAAATGGTGATGCAGTTCCATATTATGAGAGAGTTAATGCACGAAGGGTGATGCCGTTTCGTTTTTATTATTTCTTATGGTAAGGAAGAAAGTAAAATCACGAAGATGGCGAGAACACGTACCGCTTCATCAGTTAATCAGCAGATTGAGCCCCTAGTGGCAGCTCCTACGAGGGGCAGAGGCCAAGGCCGAGGCCAAGGCCGAGCTAGAGGCTGAGGCAGGGGCATGGCTTAGCCTAGAGCTCAAGCAGCGGCACCAGTAGTGGAGACTTAGGTGGAGTTTGATGATGAGGTCCTGGCCCAGACTGTTCCTGCCGGACCAACTCAGGTTCTAGAGGGGCATTGCAACCCCGATACTTCAGGATGCTTTGGTCCGTCTAGTGGGATTTATGGAGAGCGTAGCTCAGATTGGCACATTTATTGTAGCTCCAGCTGTCTCTCAGGCTGAAGGAGAAGCCCAGACTCCCGCTACCTACACTCCGGAGTAGATGGCTCCTCTGTTTTAGACTCTAGTAGCTCAACCAGTTAATGTGGCTCAAGCCGCTAGTGGATCATCTATGTCTTCTGAGGATTTGTTGAGGTTGGACAAATTCACCAAGATTTTTCAGGTTCATTACAGTAGGGCAGCTTCTGAGGACCCCTAGGATTATCTTGATCGCTGCCACGAGGTCTTGCGGAACATGGGGATTATGGAGACCAATGGGGTCGACTTTGCTGTATTCAATATGATAAGGTCCGCCAAGAGATGGTGGAATGATTTTTTGTTGACTAGACCAGTTGGGTCGCCTACCTTGACTTGAAACCAATTCTCTAAGCTATTTCTCGATAAGTTCCTTCCTATCACTCAGAGAGAGGACTACTGCATGCGGTTCGAGCATCTTCAACAGGGTTCTATGACTGTCCTTCAGTACGAGACTAGGTTTGTTGATTTGGCCCATCATGCTCTTCTTATACTTCCCACCAAGAGAGATAGAGAGATAGAGAGATAGAGAGAGAGAGAGAGAGAGAGAGAGGAGGTTTATTGAGGGACTCTCTTAGCCTATCAAATTGCAAATGTCTAAGGATACATGGAGCGAGATTTTCTTCCAGGATGCGGCCAATGTGGCCAGGCGAGTTGAGATTGTTTTAGCTCAGGGGAGTGTTCAGGGGTCTGACAAGAGGCCTCGTCATTCTAGTAGATTTAGTGGTCCCTCATCTGGAGTCAGGGATTCTCTTGGTAGAGGCTATCCTCCCAGGCCGTTTCACTCAGCACTCCAGGCTTCTCACGGTGCTTCAAGTGGTCGTGGCTCTCATATGCAATATTCCGACCAGCTAGCCTACAGTGCACCACCAGCTCCCATTAGTGCACCTCCGCTCTAGAGTTTTTAAGGTGGTTACACAGGCCGCCAGGGTCAGTTCAGGCTCAGCAGTTGAGGTATTGTTATACCTGTGCGATCTGAGGCACATTGCTAGGCATTGCCCTCGAGCATCGAGGTCAGTATCAGGGTTCTCGTGTCATGTTCCAGGCACTGGATGTTCCACCGCCCGCTCAGTTAGGTAGAGGTAGGGGTCAGACAGCTAGAGGTGGAGGTCAAACCGCTAGAGGTGGAGGCTAGCCAGTAGGATACCGTCCCAGGGATGTAGTTTAGAGTGGTGGGCCCCAGCCCCAATGTTATGTTTTTTCAGCCAGGCTTGAGGCTAAGTCATCCAATGTTGTTATCACAGGTACTGTTTCAGTTTGCAGTAGAGATGCTTCAGTTCTATTTGATCCTGGGTCTACATACTCCTATGTGTCATATTATTTTGCTACATATTTGGTTGTGCCTCATGATTCCATGAGTGCTCCTTTATATGTGTCCACATTGGTGGGTGATTCTATTATTGTAGATCGTGTCCATCGCTCGTGTGAGGTTATTATTGGGGGTCTTAAGACTATCGTAAATCTCCTACTTCTCGATATGGTTAACTTCAATGTTATTTTGGGGATGGATTGGCTGTCACCTTATCATGCTATATTGGACTGTCACGCCAAGACCGTGACCTTAGCCTTTTCGGGGTTTCCTTGATTGGAGTTGAGAGGGACTCCTATTCATTCTACCAGCAGGGTTATTTCTTATATGAAGGCTCGGCATATGGTCAAGAAGGGGTGTTTGTCTTATTTGGCTTATGTTCGTGATTTCAGTGCGGATGTTCCTTCCATGGATTCCGTACCAGTTGTTCTTGAGTTTCCATAGGTATTTCCGGTAGACCTACCGGGTATGCCACTCGACAGGGATAGTGACTTTTTCATTGATTTGTCTATGGGCACTCAGCCCATTTCTATGTTAGATCATATTTTAATGATGTAATTAATATAAATGTGCAGGAACCCAAGGAAATAAAGAAGGTCTGCCAAGATAATTCCTAGCAAATAAGGAAAGGACTTACTCACAAAGATTCGCAAGGAAGGAAATAATTATTCAGTAAAAAAATCTGGACTGACGTCATGAATCTAGGAAATCAAATATTCCTCAAATCAACCAGCAGCATAATAGACGGAACTGGAACTATCAAGATAGAAGATTTGCGGAGTTGAAGTAATCAAGGCAGTATCATGGGAGAGGATCTGGGAAGCAAACATATTTAGAAGATCCAACAATCAAGGAACATATTGCAATACAATCATCTGCCAAAGGAAAGAATATCAAAAGGAGCCAACGGCTCACTCCTTAGTCTTGGAAAGAATCAATTCTTTCCAAGGATCAAATCCTTGGGTTGAAAAAGCCTCTACCATCAATGTAGTATAAATACTCCTGTATAAACCCTAGTCTCTTATACTTTTGATCGAACCAAAATACTCTCCTTATTCTACTGCAAAAAAGCATAGTAGTTTACTTAAATCTGTTGTGTAACAAGTCAGGGATAGAAAGAGGGTACACAACTGGTGAGGCATTGTATCAAACGAGTGCTAGAAGAACTACGCAATATCCATCACATATGTACTCTAAAAATATTCAATTTCTTAGAGAGAACTCCCTTGCAACCCAAGAGGACTGGATTAGGATTCACTTTGAATCCAAACCAGTATAAAATCCTGGTGTCTTTAATTCCTGCAATTTACTTTTTGAATTTTATTTTAAGATACTATACCTGCTTACTTATATATCCAGTCGACTACTCTAGTTATAGGTCAACATGTACGCGAATTATTTTTAATAATTTACACTTCACCCCCTCCCCCACACCCTCTTGTACTTTCAATTGGTATAAGAGTTTGGCTCACATTTATCTTTTACTTAACAGCTTATGAGAAAAGATCATGGCAAATCAGGTGATCACAGGAGCTCTCTTTCAGGAAGGAACTTCACAAGTTAGACCACCATACTTCAAATGGACAACACTTCTCTCACTGGAAGGTGCGAATGAAAATATTTGCCAAACCATACGATGTTAAAGTATGGAGAGCCATCAAGAAGGGAAATTACCCACTACCCGCTAGCACTCCACCACTTGCTGATCCTGATGACATAGACTCATAAGAAGTTGTTCAAGTAAACAAAAAGGCAAGGAATCTACTTCATAATGCCATAAGTGGTGAGGAATACGAAAAAACATCTAGTTGTGATACAGCCAAAGAAATGTGGGACAAACTTGAAGTTACTTATGAGGGAACCAGCAAAGTAAATGAAAATCGTATCAACATGCTAGTTCATGACTACCAACTTTTCTCAATGAAAGAAGGAGAATCTATTGAGGAAATGTTTTCTAGATTCAGTAAGATAATAAGTGACTTAAAAGCGTTTGGTAAGCCTTACACCAGTGGTGAGCAAGTCAAAAAAAATCTTAGAAGTTTGCCAACCACATGGAAGACCAAGGTAGTCACGCTGGAATCTCAAGACCTAAACAAATTATCCTACGATGAATTGCGTGGAGAATTAATTGCTTTTGAAAGGACGCATCTGAAAAAGACAAATCAAGAAGAAAAAAAGAGAACAGTCGCATTCAAAGCATCTACTGAATTAGATGAAAATGAAACTGATGATCCTGAAGCTCTACAAGAAGAAATTGCTATGATGTCTAGGAACATGATGGACTAACAAGAAGATACAGCAATACAAGGAAAGGAAGATTTCCTTCAAGACGATCTAGAATATACAATGAACAGGACAAGAACGACGACAAATGCTATGAATATGGAAAATTCGGGCACATTCAAGATGAATGTCCAAAACTAAAAAGGAATATCTCTAGAGGCTTCAACAAAAACAAATCCTTCGGATACAAGTCAATTGGGAAGAAACCAGCTGACTCTATATCAGCTGGTTCCAACAATTATGTGAGATTTGAAAACAAGTTTGGAGCTAAATGTCATTACTGTAATAAAAGTGGGCATAAATATTCAAGTTGTCACTTTCAAAAATCCAATATGTCAGGATGGTTTTGGAAGCCCAAAAATCCTGAACCTAGTAATACTAACTCTCCAGGACCCAAGCAAGCTTGGGTACCTAAAAGAAAGTGATCATCTTGTTTTGCAGGAACACTACAGAATAAGCCGCAAAGGAAAATGGTATCTAGATAGTGCGTGTTCCATCCACATGACAGGTGATAAAAACCTGTTCAAAGAAGTTACAAAGATCGATGGAGGGAGTGTAACATTTGAAGATGATTCAAGGGGCAAAATAGTTGGCACTGGAACAATTTCCTTCAACAAAAATTGTGATATTACATAAGTTTATATTGTTGATGGCCTAAACTACAATCTCCTAAGTATAAGTCAACTATGCGATTCAGGCTACGAGGTAAAGTTTAAAAGAGCAGGGTGTGCTATTGAAGACGAATTAGGTAAGATAATCC
The DNA here is from genome assembly GCA_026770625.1 of Nicotiana glauca. NCBI lineage: Eukaryota > Viridiplantae > Streptophyta > Magnoliopsida > Solanales > Solanaceae > Nicotiana > Nicotiana glauca. The sequence goes on along the minus strand of MU784184.1, from coordinate 104,566 downwards.
TTCCTGGAAAAAGGTATGGAAATGTTTATATTCTTGATGGGTTAAAAAATATAAATGGTCATATCTGCTTAACCTCTATTTCTGATGATCCCTGGCTATGGCACAGAAGACTTGGCCATGCAAGCATGCATTTGATTGAAAATTTGTCCAAATATGATTTAGTTATTGGCTTACCTAAACTGAATTTTCCAGAACTCATATTTGTGATGCATGCCAAAGAGGTAAGCAAACTAGAAACTTTTTCAAAAATAAAAACATTGTGTCCACTTCAAAACCTCTTCAACTACTTCATATGGATTTATTCGGACCTACTAGAACTGCTAGCTTAGGAGGTAAGAAATATGCTTTTGTTAATGTTGATGACTTTTCACGTTTCACTTGGGTGATTTTCTTGTCTCATAAGGATGAAGCCTTAAGGAATTTTGAAGTTTTCTGCAAAAGGATTGAAAGAGAAAAAGAATATCTAATCTAAAAAATTCAGAGTGACAATGGAGGAGAATTTGAAAGCAGAGCATTTGAGGACTTCTGTAATGATCAAGGTTACACTCATAATTTCTCTGCACCACGCTCGCCATAGCAAAATGGGGTCATGGAAAGAAAGAACAGAATCCTCCAAGACATGGCAAGAACCATGCTACTTGAACACTCATTGCCAAATTATTTCTGGGCAGAAGGCGTAAGTACTGCATGTCACATTCTCAATCGCTGTCTCATAAGGCCGATTCTGAAAAAGACTCCCTATGAACTCTAGAAAGGTAAACGCCCAAATATCAGTTATTTTTATCCCTTTGGAAGCAAATGTTTTGTTCACAATAATGGTAAGGAAAATCTTGGTAAATTTGATCCAAGAAGTGACGAAAGTATTTTTCTTGGCTATTCATTAAATAGCAGATCTTTTAGAGTCTATAATAAATGCACTTTATGTGTAGAAGAATCTGTACATGTTATTTTCGATGAAAATAATCCCTTGGTCGAGAAAGGAACAAATGCAGGTAACGAAAAGCACATCCAAGAGACTCAAGATAAGGGAAAATCACAGGAGTTGACTAACACGACTAGCTTGATTGAGTCAACTGAAGAAATAGCAACAATACTCCAGATCAACCAGCAGAGTCGACTACAAACACTTCTCGACTAAATGAGTGGAGAAATGAATCCGTATATCGTCAGAAATATATTATAGGAGATCAAAATGAAGGAATAAAAACCAGGGCAACTCTAAAAAAGAAAGCAAATATTGCTTTAATCTCTCAAGTCGAGACAAAATGGTGGAAGAGGCACTAAAGAACTCTAGCTGGGTGCAAGCCATGCAAGAAGAATTAGATCAATTCAGCAAGAACCAAGTATGGAAAGTAATACCCAAACCTGACAATGTGTCCGTAATCAGAACAAAATGGGTATTCAGAAACAAGTTGAACGAGGATGGAAAAGTCGTAAGAAATAAGGCAAGATTAGTTGCTCAGTGTTATTCACAACAAGAAGGAGTCGACTATGATGATGCTCCAATAGCTTGGTGGGAATCTATACGAATTCTCCTGGCATATGCATCTTTTAATGGGTTCAGGCTATTTCAAATGGATGTCAAAAGCGCCTTTCTAAATGGATTCATCGAGGAAGAAGTCTTTGTAAAACATCCTCCAGGCTTTGAGGACTCAAAATTTCCATATCATGTATACAAGCTTTCTAAAGCACTGTATGGTTTGAAACAAGCTCCACGTGCCTGGTATGATAGATTAAGCACTTTTCTTATTGATCATGGCTTTACCAGAGGTAAGATAGAAACTACCTTGTTCATTAAACGATCAATAGAAGGTAATCTTATTATTCAAATTTATGTTGATGATATTATTTTTGGAAGTGCTAACCCTCTTATGTGCAAGGAATTTTCAAGTCTTATGCAAAGCGAGTTTGAAATTGCATGATGGGAGAACTCACATTCTTTCTTGGGCTACAAATTCAACAAACCGAAGAAGGAACCTTCATTTGTCAGGCTAAATATACAAAGGAGCTAATTCAAAAATTTGGCATGAGCAATGCCAAGTCAATTGGAACTCCTATGAGCCCAACTACAAATTTAGATAAAGATGAACAGGGCACTCTAATCGATGAAACCAAATACCGAGGAATGATTGGATCCCTACTATATCTAATAGCAAGTCGACCAGATATTATGTTTAGCATATGTAAATGCGCCAGGTTTCAGTTGGCTCCCAAGGAGTCACATCTGACTGCTGTAAAGAGAATCCATCAATATCTTATTGGAACTGTGTCTCATGGACTATGGTATCCTCGCTCTAATTCATTTAAATTAGAATGTTTTTCAGATGCTGATCTTGCAGGTGACAGAGAAGATAGAAAAAGCACAAGCAGCACGTGTCAATTACTAGGAAAATCACTAATATCCTGGAATAGCAAAAAGCAAGCATCAGTCGCCTTATCCACTACAGAAGCTGAATACGTTGCAATTGGATAATGTTGTGCACAACTTCTATGGATGTCTCATCAACTGGGTAACTATGAACTTTCTTTTAAATCTATACAATTTTTTTGTGATAATTCCAGTGTTATTTGTGTTTCAAAGAATTCTGTGAATCACTCTAGAGCTAAGCATATAGATATCAAGCACCATTTTATTAGAGATCATGTCCTTAAAGGTGATATAGAAATCGCATTTGTTGGTACCGCTGCCCAATTAGTAGATATTTTTACTAAACCCTTGCTAGAAGAAAGATTTTGTACTTTGAGGAAATTACTTGCTATGATTTGTTGGTCAAAGAATTCTTAGGACATATATGCTAATTTTTACAAAAAGGTGTTATAATTGTCCTTTCCCTCACATTAATTGCGCCTCCGTTTCTTTCCCTCTCTTTTCACATTAGTTCACAATATGAAGATGGAAAGCCAATCATCACATCTTCTCAACTGACACCTTTTCCTTTTCTACACTCAACCGTCAAACTTTTTCTTCTTAAGTTAGAAAACCCTTTCAGTCTCCCTTAAATCTCGCTCTCTCCAACACCTTCTGCAAAACCTCCTCTCCAATGGCAAAAAATTCCAAGACCTCTGCCTCCACCTGGAGAAGCTCTCGCTCAAGAGCAAAAACCCCTTCCGCTTCACCTGAGCAAGTAGACTTAGGGTCTGATCATTCTGAAGGCTACGCCTCATCCCAAGGTGATCTCTCTGAACCATCCCAACCTCTAGGAGAAAAAGCCCTAGGCAAACGTCCCATGGAAGAGTCACCCATCCCCCTACTCCGTAGAAATCAAAAGTTGATTTTTCAGCCTCTCTTGATGCTGACCTAAATTTTTGGGATTCCCTAAATAGGGATCTTTTTCTCTCTCTATCAAGGATAAGCCTATCGCCCGTGGAAGAGTCATGGAACTTGATGATATGGAGTCTCTCAACTGTAAGGTAAAAGCTCTTTTTGTCTATCAGGGGTGGGAAAAATTTCTCTCTGTTCTTCTGTCTAAAGTTTATGAGCCCCTAATCTGTATGTTCTATGCTAATCTCTGTCTAATAAATCAGATAGGCTTGAATCCCTTGTGCTAGGTAAACGCATTATTCTTGATTGTGCTTTGTTTGATTCAATTTTTCAATGTTACTGCTCTGGTTTCCCCACTCTGTTTAAAAATGTTTGGCCTGAAAACCTTGAGATTTCTTTTGACCAAGCCAAACAATGCATCATTGAAAACCCCTATGCAATGCTTTCTAATCAACTAGGTCCTAGTGATGTGAGTTTTGTGACCCGAGTTCTGGCCCACATTGTGGCCACCACTTTGCTTCCCCGCACTGGGTCATTTTCAACCTTCTCTCAAAGGGATAATTTCTTTGTCTACTATCTCATTACCCAACTCAAACTCAAACTTTCATCTTGGGTCATAAATTTCATGATAGAGAGTGTCGAGGACCCTACGAGTTTACCTTATGGTATGGCAATTACCCACATTCTTGAAGCCTATCAAATCTCTTTATTTGATTATCCCTTCATCTCTGTCTCAAAATGTTACAACTCTAGAGCTTTTGCAAGTATGGGGTATGTGATTTTTAAGGGCTCCTGGGTCAAGAAAAGTGAGATTGAAGCCAAACAGACTCCTATAGAAGCCAAAAAATCCTCAGAAGTTCCTCCTCCCACTCTTGCTAATTCTGAGCTGAGTGATAAGCTCAGTTTTGTTAACTCCAAGCTCTCTGACATCCTGAAACTTCTTTCAGCTACTCAGTCCACTGTGGGTGACATTCATTCTATCTCCAAGGAAACAGGGTCTGTTGTGTCAAAGATTAGAGTTGTTGTTCTTTGTATCAGGGAGAATGCGGTCAAAGCTTTCAAGGAGGTTCACGACAGGATGGATGGTATGATCATCTCTGCAAATACAAGCATCGAACAGCTGAAGGAGTCCATATGCAACACTCTTACCTATTTCCTGCATCGCTAGTCTGGCTGCTTTTAAAACAATGTGTCTTACGTGTTTTGTGGGCTGTGCTCCTGGATAATTTTTATTTTTTTCCTTTTGCTGTGTGGTATTTCATCAGCCACTGAATGATCTTATTTTGCTCACTCTATGCTCTGTCTCATACCTCTTTGCTGATGTCAAAAAGGGGGAGAAAAGACTGTTAATATATGGCACGTTGTGTTTGCTATGTGTTCTGGCATTGTGTGTTTGTGTACTTGTTATGTGTTATAAGGTGAACAGGTACTATACAAGTACAAGCAAACAAGTCGACTATGTGTGGCTCATGCTACATATTTTTTAGGTAGAACTCTATATGAACATTGTACAGGCACAAGTCAACTGCATACATTGAGAGGGAGCCCAAGTCAGGTATGGGCCCAAGTTGACTGCACATATTAAAGGGGAGATTCATGGACCAACTAAGTCGACTGCATACATTGAGGGGGAGTCAAGTCGACTAATAAAATACAAGGAAGTCAACTGGTGTTTACTATTTACATAGTATATTATTTTGCCATCATCAAAAAGGGGGAGATTGTTAGATCATGTTTTAATTATGCAATTAATATACATGTGCAGGAACCCAAGGAAATAAAGAAGGTCTACCAAGATAATTCCTAGCAAATAAGGAAAGGACTCACTCGCAAAGATTCGCAAGGAAGGAACTAATTATTCAGTAAACAAATCTGGACTGACGATTTGCGGAGTCGAAGTAATCAAGGCAGTATCATGGGAGAAGATCTAGAAAGAAAACATATTTAGAAGATCCAACAATCAAGGAACATATTGCAATACAACCATCTGCCAAAGGAAAGAAGATCAAAAGGAGCCAACGGCTCACTCCTTATTCTTGGAAAGAATCAATTATTTCCAAGGATCAAATCCCTTGGGTTGACAAAGCCTCTACCATCACTGTAGTATAAATACTCCTGTATAAACCCTAGTCTGTTATACTTTTGATCGAACCAAAATACTCTCCTTATTCTACTGCAAACAAGCATAGTAGTTTACTTAAATCTGTTGTGTAACAAGTCAGGGATAGAAAGAGGGTACACAACTAGTGAGGCATTGTATCAAATGAGTGCTAGAAGAACTATGCAATATCCATCACATCTGTACTCGAAAAATATTCAATTGCTTAGAGAGAACTCCCTTGAAACCCAAGGGGACTAGATTAGGATTCACTTTGAATCCGAAGCAGTATAAAATCCTGGTGTCTTTAATTCCTGCAATTTACTTTCTGAATTTTATTTTAAGATACTATACATGCTTACTTATATATCCAGTTGACTACTCTAGTTATAAGTCAACTTGCACGCAAATTATTTTTAATAATTTACAATTCACCCCTCCCTCTTATACTTTCATTCTATTCCTCCATACCGAATGGCCTCGCTAGAGTTGAAGGAATTGAAGGAGCAGTTGGAAGATCTACTTGATAAGGGCTTTATTAGGCATAGTGTCTTGACTTGGGGTGCGCCAGTGTTGTTTATAAATAAAAAGGATGGATCGATGAGGATTTGCATAGATTATCGGCAATTGAACAAAGTCACCATCAAGAACAAGTATCCATTGCCGTGGATTGATGATTTATTTGATCAGCTTTAGGGTGACAAGGTGTTTTCAAAGATTCATTTGAGTCCTGGCTACCATCAATTGAGGATTAGGGCCTCCGATGTCCCTAAGACAACTTTTCGCACTCGGTATAGGCATTAAGAGTTTCTAGTGATGTCATTTGGGTTGTCAAATGCCCCAACGACATTTATGGATTTAATGAACCGGGTATTCAAGCCCTATCTGGATTCCTTCATGATTGTTTTTATTGATGATATCTTATTATACTCCCATAGTCGAGAGGAGCATGAGCATCATCTTCGGACTGTTTTTCAGACTCTGAAAGACAGCCAATTATATGCTACATTTTTGAAATATGAGTTTTGGTTGAGTTTAGTTACATTCTGGGTCATGTTGTATCAGTAGAGGGTATTCAGGTGGATCCTAAGAATATTTAGGTAATCAAAGATTGTTCTAGACCCACATCAGCTACAGAGATCCATAGTTTCTTGGGTTTGGCATGTTATTATTGTCGGTTTGTGGAGGGGTATTCATCTATAGCATCCACGATGATCAGGTTGACCCAGAAGGGTGCCTCGTAAAGGTGGTCGGACGAGTGTGAGGTGAGCTTTTAAAAGCTCAAGACAGCTTTGACTACGGTGTCGGTATTGGTGTTGCCCATAAGTTTAGGGCCATATACAGTATATTTTGATGCATCTCGCATTGGACTTGGTGAGGTATTGATGTAGGGTGGCAAGGTTATTGCATATGCTTTGCGATAGTTAAAGATTCACGAGAAGAATTATCCAGTTCATGACTTGGAGCTAGAAGCCATTGTTCACGCGCTAAAGATTTAGAGGCTCTAACTATATGGCATATCGTGTGAGGTGTTCACGGATCACAAGAGTTTGCAGTATCCGTTCAAGAGGAAGGAGCTCAATTTTAGGCAAAGAAAGTGGTTGGAGCTATTGAAAGACTATGATATCACCATCTTGTATCATTCCGGGAAGGCCAATGTAGTGGCCGATACTTTGAGTAGAAAGTCAGCTAGTATGGGAAGCCTTGCATATATTCCAGTCGATGAGAGACCGCATGCTTTAGATGTTCAGGATTTGGCCAATCAATTTGTGAGGTTGGATGTTTCTGAGCCCAGTCGTGTTCTAGCTTGTACAATCACTCGGTCGTCCTTGTTTAAACATATCAGGGAGCGCTAGTATGATGACCTTCATTTTCTTGTCCTTAGGGACACATTACGGCATGGGTATGCCAAGCAGGTTACAGTTGGAGATGATGGAGTTTTGAGGATGCAGGGTCGTGTTTGTGTGCCTAATATGGATGGACTTTGTGAGTTGATTCTAGAGAAGGCTCACAGTTCCTGGTATTCTATTCATCCGGGTGCCGCTAAGATGTATCAGGACTTGCGGCAACATTATTAGCGGAGGAGTATGAAGAAGGATATTGTTACATATGTAGCTCGGTGTTTGAATTATCAACAAGTAAAGTATGAGCATCGGAGAACTGGTGGGTTGCTTCAGAAGATAGACATTCCTGAGTGGAAGTGGGAGCGTATCACTATGGACTTTGTTGTTAGACTCTCATGGACTCAGAGGAAGTTTGATGCAGTATGGGTTATTGTGGATAGGCTGACCAAGTCAGCGCATTTCATTCCTGTAGTAGTTTCATATTCTTCGGAGCAGTTGGGACAGATTTATATCTGTAAGGTCGTTTGTCTCCATGGTGTGCCCATTTCTATCATTTTTATCGAGGTAAACAGTTTACCTCGCATTTCTGGAGGGAAATACAGCGTGAATTGGGTACGCGGGTGAGTTGAACACATCATTTCATCCTCAGACAGACAGATAGTCCGAGCATACTATTCAGATTTTGGAGGATATGCTATGTGCCTATGTTATTGGCTTTGGAGGTTCTGTGGATCAGTTCTTGCTGTTAGTTGAGTTTGCCTACAATAAAAGTTATCAGTCGAGCATCTAGATGGCTCCCTATGGGGCATTCTATGGTAGAGGTGTCCATCACTTGTTGGATGGTTTTAGCCGGGAGAGGCTCAGTTATTGGGTATAGATTTAGTACAGGATACCTTGTATAAGGTTAAGATCATTCCAGATAGACTTCGTACAGATCAGTCCAGGAAAAAGAGTTATTTTGGCCGTAAGGTTTGTGATGTGGCATTCATGGTCAGAGATAGAGTGTTGCTTTGAGTGTCACCCATGAAGGTGTGATGCGGTTTGGGAAGAAGGGCAAGTAAAGCCCTACGTTCATCGGGTCTTTTGAGATCGTTGATCGAGTGAGAGTGGTGGCATACAGACTTGCATTGCCACTAGTTTTATCAGCAGTGCATCTAGTGTTTCATGTGTCCATGCTCCGGAAGTATCACAAAGATCCATCCCACGTGTTAGATTTCAGCATTGTCCAGCTGGAAAAGGATTGACCTACGAGGATGAGCCGATAGCTATTCTAGACCGGCAGGTTCGAAAATTAAGATCAAATAGTTATCCTTCGGTTCGTGTGCAGTGGAGAGGCCAGCCTATTGAGGCAGCTACCCAGGATTCTGAGTCCGATATGCAGAGCAGATATCCCCATCTTTTCACTAGCTCAGCTACTTTTCTATATTCATTCGAGGATGAACGGTTGTTTTAGAGGTGGAGAATGTGATGACCCAAAAGGTCATCTCGTGTTTTAGAACCCAATTTGGTATTCTGAGGCCTTCAAAACCTCATCTTACTTCTCCTCTACTTGTGGGCACAATCCTGGCGTGCGCAATCCTGGCGCGTTTTCGGAAAGCCTTTATATGGAAATTTGAGGAAATATTAATTCCTGCTTTAAAAGTTGATTATAGTTGACTTCGGTCAACATTTTGAGTAAACTAACACAAACTCATGCTTTGAAGGTCCTGGAGGTTCCGTAGTAAAATATGGGAACCGTGCGTATGCCCGAAATTAAATTCCGAGCTCCCTAGCCCGAGAAATAAATATTTGATGAAAATTGTTAAACTGAAATTATAATGGTTTTGAGAAAATGGTTAATAGTTGATCTCGTTGGTATCGGGTCCATATTTTGGTTTCGGACCCGGTACATGTCCGTTATGATATTTATACCTTATCTATGAAATTTAGTGAGAAACGGAACTGATTTGACGTGATTCGGACCTTTGGTTGAGAAAACGGAAGTTTTGAAACTTTCTTGAAAATTTCATGCAATTTGATGCTAAATTCGTAGTTCTAGGTGTTATTTTGGAGATTTGATTGTGCGAGCAAGTCCGTATGATGTTTTAACACTAGTGTGCATGTTTAGTTTGGAGCCTCGAGGGCTCGGGTGAGTTTCGGATAGGCTATGGGATGTTTTAGACTTAGAAATCTGGTATTGTTTTTGCTGCAACAGCTGCTGTTGTGTGTCCTTCTTCGCGTTTCGCGAGGCTACTCTCGGGAATGTGAAGGGTGGGCTGGTCAGGGTAAGTTTTTCTTCTTTGAAAACGCGAAGGCCTGGTTGCAAACATGTAGTGATGGGGGCTTTACCCTTCGCGAACGCGACCGGCTCATTGCGGACGCGAAGCATTGGGGACCTGGGGGGAGGGGTCAAACTTCCTCCTACGCGAACGCGAGCAAGGGCTTGCAAACGCGAAGGCCAGGGGGAAAAGCCTTCATGAATGCGACGAGGGTTTTGCGATTGCGTAAGCCTAGCAGGGCAGCTCTTTGCGAATGCGATGAACACTCTCGACCAGTTCATAAACAGTCCCAAATCGGGACATAGGTCATTGTTTCAAAATTTTAAAAGCTAAACGGCCTAGAGGCAATTTTCAAAATACAATTTCTTCCCCAAAGTGTTGATAAGTGATTCTAAACTATTTTTTATCAATTACCCATTGCATTTCATCAATTTTTAACCTAAAATCTAGTGTGTTTATGGTAGAATTGGTGGTTTTTGGGTAGAAACTAAGGATTTGGGGAATTGGGGATTTAGACCTCAAATTGGGGTCGGATTTGAAAACCAATTATATATCTGATCTCAGGGGTGAATTGGTAAATGGATTTTAGTCCGAACCTCAGGTTTCGACCAAGCGGGTCCGGGGTCCATTTTTGACTTTTGGGGAAGAGTTTGGGAAAACTAAATTTATGCATTGTAGTTGATTCCTTTAGCAATAATTGATGATTTTTAGTAAATAATGACAAGATACGAGTGGTTCGGAGGTGGAAATTAAGGGGAAAGTGGTGATTGAGGCTTGAGTTCGGCAGTGGAATCGAGGTAAGTGTTGTGGCTAACCTTAGCTTGAGGGATTAGGTGTTGTTACCTTATTTGCTATGTGTTTGGTTGTTGAGTACGACATATAGGTGAGGTGACGAGTAACTATATGTTGTTGTCGAGTCATAGCATGCGAGTGAGTCTTATACTTGTGACTGTTATATTCTTTATCCGTACTATTCATGCTTAAACTGGTTATTCATCATGTTAGACAAATCTTATCACGTTTTTCCTGGAATTTGGATATTGGTTGAGTATTGACTCAAGTTGAGATTTATATTGTGAAGTTAAATATTGAAACGAGGTTGGTTATTGATGATTCCCTTGGCGGCTTGTTATTGTTCTGTTGTCTGGGTGAGGAATAGTGTTGAAGCACGAAGGGTATTGTCATGCAATGCATTATGAGTGAGTGATAAAGCAGGAAGGGTGATGTCGTGCCATATTCTGTGAGTGATAATGCATGAAGGGTGATGTCGTGCCATATTCTGTTATTAATAATGCACGAAGGGTGATGTCGTGCCATGTTACGAGAGAGTTAATGCACGAAGGGTGATTCCGTATCATTTCTATTATTTCTTATGGTAAGGACGAGAGTAAAAGCACGAAGGGTGATGTGGTGCACTTGTTTGCTATTTTATTACTTTCGTTGGTGCAAAAGCACGAAGGGTGATATTGTGCACTTGTTTGCTATTTTATTACTTTCGTTGGTGCAAAGCATGTTATTTACTCTATTTCTTTACTATGTTATTACAGGATTTGATATTCCCCTCAGCATGTTCTCCCCCTTTCTGTTATTATCTACTTAGATTTCCATTTGTTGTTATCTTCATGTATATAATTTAACTGCATGAGTTCGTGTTATAGTCGTGTCTTAGCCTTGTCACTACTTCGCTGAGGATCGGCTCGGCACTTACTAGTACATGAGGTCGGTTGTACTGATACTGCACTCTATACTTTTTGTGCAGATGATCGCTGCCTACTCTGCATTACAAAAATAGTAGGAAGATAGGGTCGCAATAGCTTTTACCCGATTTGTGGGTCAGGATCAATTTCCACAGGGAGCTAGAAAGGGAGTTGAGTATCTATCTAGAGTGGAGTTGTGTAATTGTTCCAAATATCACTTCCAATCATTTTTGGTTTTTTCTCTTTAATAATCTACTATTATCAACTACTAATTATAAATGCAACTAGATTATGCTAAACGAGAATTGCTACAAGTTGTATCTAATGGATAAAAAGGCACTAAGGTAGTGACTTTCACCTAGGTGGCTAATTGATGGGTAATTGCTTCTAAGGTACGATTGACATGTTTGGGAAATATGCTATAACCATTGCATGATTTTACCCATTCTCACACCTCTCGGTAGAGAGAGTGATTTTGCCCATTTGACTTTCTCAAGACCAATTGGGTAGGCAAATTTTCTCAAACAACTAGCGTTCAAGTCGGGTAATTACTCTCTCGAGGTTTAATCCTTTAATTGGGACTATCAATTTTCTTGAGTCCATCCCAATTCCTTGTTGGGTCAATTTTGGAGACTTAGGCTCTCTTTCTCAAGAAGAACCAAGTCAACTTAGCACAAACCAGTGTTTGCAACCACTAATTCATAAATTAAACCATAAAATTGACCCATATAATAAACACCCATAGCCAATCTAGCCCTAAATCACAACACCCATCTAATACCCACACTAGGATTGAGCCACAACCCTAACTAATGGGTTTAGCTACTCATGCTTGAAGAGAAAATCAGATAAATAAATGAAGAGAAAGACATAATATTAAATTACTGAAGTAAATATAATGATTCAATTGCTAAAACTACACTAAAGTGCCCAAAATGGCTACAAAATGGCTTCTCACGAGCGCAGCTCAAGTCTTGAAAATAGCTGATACCCTAAAAATGAAAAAAAGGTTCTATTTATACTAAGCTGGAAAAATCGGAAAAACATGCCCCTACGAGGTCAGTGCGGACCGCACAAAATGGTGTGCAACCGCACTAGGCTCTTTGACTCTAAAAAATTAACTCTCTGAACCCAGGCTCCGCGGATCGCAAAGAATAGACTAAGGCCGCGGAGGCATCTAGCGCGGTCCGCACAAACACGACCGCGGACCGTATAGGCTTGAACCTTGGCACTTAACATCTCTCTGAAGGTTTCTTTCGCGGACCACATAAAATGGTAGTGCGGCCGCAGTGTCTTCAGTGCGGGCCGCACAATATCTATTGCGGCCGCACTGCTTTGATGCCTTAAAATCCAGGTCTCTGAATCTCCCTAGTGCGGCCGCACTAGGCCTGTTTGTCCTGAGTTGTCTTGTCTTTGGTACTTGTGCAGGTTTCACTCCTTTTGAGCCGATCTTTGACATCTCGTCACTTTGTTGATCAAAACTGAAATCAGCACAACTTATGAGCCTTTTGGGACTATTTTGTAAGAATTTATAATCAAAGCGTAAGAAAGAAGGAGCATGAAACACGTCAAAATCCCTAGTTATCAGTAGATTCTGGTACTGGACTGCATTGATCAGAGTTGGTTTGCTGCCTTCAATCCACAGGAGACCCAAGGTAGATCTGCCGGTATTTGCAGACCCTAGAGTCCCCTTCCAGTTATTCTAATTTCCCTGTTTTCTTTTATTTCAAGAACACATGTATTTTCTTTAAACCGGTATTTGTAGTGACTCTTAGAAGTTCGTGGATTGTGACACCAGATTTTGGGTAGTGGTGTTGATATATTTGAGTAATTATATCTTCCGCATTTCTTTATTAAATCGTTATGTTTTAAATTATTGTCGTTTTAATGAATTTCTTAAAGTAGTGTATTTAATTTTTATATGTTGGCTTGCCTAGCAATCGTTTGGTTAGGCGTCATCACGCTCTCCATGGTTGGAAATCCGGGTCGTGACATTATTAGTGAATCAGGTCTACGGGACCTTCAAAGCCAAAGAGGAACGAATGCAATAGTATGTAGTGAAAGTCCAGGCTCTGCTCGCTTGGTTCAGGGAATGGTCAATTGCGCACATCCTGAGGGAGGAGAACACAAAAGCAGACGCGCTATTCAATTTAGGATTGTCCACGAAAATGAAAGGATCGGACTCTGGTACGATCGTATAGCTTATGCATTCGGTATTGCATGTTGATAGCTATTACGAGGTAAATGCGACCAATTTAGTCTGGTACTGGAGAAATGAGATCATTGACTATCTCGAGCATGGAAAATTGCATGAATATCCAAAGGCATCTCGGCCTTTGTGCACTATAGCGGTTCGATACAGCTTTAAGGGAGGTCAATTGTATAGAAGATCTTTCCAAGGCCCGTTGGCCCGATGTTTGGGGGCTTCCAAAGCCAACTATGTCATCCGGGAAGTCCATGAAGGGATTTGCGGAAATCACTCAGGCATGGATTCCTTAGTGCTAAAATTAATTTGGGTAAGATACTACTGGCCCCGGATGGAGCAAGACGCTAAGGCTTATGTACATACATGCGATAACTGTCAATGCCACGCACTATTGGTACATCAACCGGCAGAACTACTGCACTCGGTTTTGTCGCGATGGACATTCATGAAGTGGGGAATGGATATAGAGTCCGCTGCCACCGGCCCCTGGTAAGGTAAGATTTCCTTTTATTTTAACTGACTATTTTTCTAAGTGGGCTGAAGCAGGTCCTTACTAGAAACTCGACGAACGCGGAGTGGTAGATTTCTAGTGGGAGAATATAATTTTCAGATTCGGAATACCAAAAGAGATAGCCTGCGACAACGGTCCACAATAAATAGGCGTAAAGGTCAAAAAATTCCTTGAAGACTTAAAAAAAAAGGATGACATCATCACCTTAGCACAAACGGTCAAGCAAAATCAACAAATAAGGTGATTATCCAAAATCTCAAAAAGAGATTGGAAGCAGCCAAAAGCAAATGGCTTGATGAGCTACCAGGAGTACTATGGGTGTACCGAACAATGGCCAAATCAAGCATTGAGGGAAACTCTTTTCTCTCTTATGCACGGAGCAAAAGCCTGAATCTCGGTGCAAGTAGGAGAACCTACCTTGATATATTTTCAAGCGGACGAAGAAACAAACAATGAAGCAATGTTGGTCAAATTGGAGCTACTCGATGAACGCAGGGACTTGGCGCATATAAGGATGGCAGCCCAAAAGTAGAGAATGAAAAGATATTACAATCGAAGAGCCAACCTCCATTATTTCAAATTAGGAGACTTGGTTTTAAGGAAAGTAACTCAGAACTCCCGGAAGCTCAAAGCAAGAAAGCTGGGTCCAACATGGGAAAGCTCCTACCAGGTTTCAACTCTCACCAGGAAAGAGTCATACGAATTGGAAAATCAAGGTGGAGTAAAGTGTCCAACCAGCTAGAATGTGACACACCTCAAAAGGTATTATTGTTAACGAATATTGCCTATACTAAAAGTATGTGCTGCACTCTTTTTTCCTTCGTCCAGTTTTTGTCCCAATTGAATTTTTTTGGCAAGGTTTTTAACGAGGCAGCAACAGAAAGCATATTAAGAAGAAAGCGTTATCATAAAAAATAAGACCTTAAAATGACAAGGCATGTGGACAACGGAGCAACTAGATAATCTTTTGCTCAGTAGCAAAGTTCCTACCGGGAAGTAAAATTTGCTATCGGGCCAAGGGTTACTAGACCATTCATAAGTGCAAACCACTGGGAGGTTGTTAGATATTCTTTGGTTCGATAACAAACTTCCTAAGGGGAAGTAAAATTTGCTATCGCGCCAAAGGTTACCTGACCGTTAACGAGTGCAAGCCACTGAAGTTGTTAGATAGTCTTTGGCTCGATAACAAAGTTCCTAAGGGGAACTGAAGCTTGCTACCGAACTAAAAATTATCTAACCGTCCACTATTGGAATCGTCAAAGGAGCAAGACTTCTACTATTCCAATTCGCATTTGAACACTGGAGGGAATATGATATGAGGATATGTCAACAATGACTGCCACATCAACCGGGAATAGAAAACCCGAAAATAAAGTTATATCATAGAGATCGGGGACTGCATGGCCAACCCTGTAGAAACAAGTTGTACAAGTTAGCCACAAGTAATGGCAATTTATTTTTAGCACAACGAAAGCTTGTGTACTTTTGTAAATGGAAGGAATAAAGTAAAATCCTTTTATTTTTATCTTGTTTCTTGTCTGAACGATGAATTAATCATTTGAAAGATTAACAAGTACTTCAAATGCTAGTACCATAATGAATAGGAGACGCCCTATTCAAGAGCACTGTAAACATAAGAGGGCCCTCTCTTATGAAACCGTCACGGTAAAAGGTTGATTCCGGAAGAGCTTATGCCCGAAATCCAAATTCTCTCAAAGAAAACTACACCCGAAGCCTTGAATAATTTGAGGCAAAGAGAAAAACTTGCGCAATACTTAAGCAAAAAGTATGCAAAGACAAAAACTTGCACGATAATTAAATGAAAAAATAATCCTATTCACAGCAGACGTTCCAAGAAGTGCAAATAGCATGGCATGAAAAGAAATAAAGGAAAAAGATAAACTACTACACCCTCGAATCTAGAGGAAGAGAAGCTTATGCGCCCCCTGGAGAAGTAGGCGAATTCGCCGCCGGCTCGTATCATGGCCTTCAGCATCATCACCTTCGGGTTCATCTTCAGTTCCTGAGAACTTGGAACCGGAGCCAGAAAAGTCATTAGCATTAGGCTAGACTGGAAGATCCCTTCGAGCAGTTGTATCCAGTTCATAGGCCTTAGCGATTTCGGCATCGAAGTCAATGACGCGCGTTTTGGCCTCTTCCAAGGTTATTCTCCTCATGATATACATAGAATATGTTTTTTAAAAAATGAAGGAAGCCGCTCGACATTGAAGTTCTTATTTAAGATGGTCAACCTCAGTTGAAAGGTTATCCTGCTCGAATCTAGTGGCTCGGAGGCTGACATCGAGGTCACAAACAATGGAGTTAAAAATATTATTGTGCTCTATGACTCTGTTATGGCTCTCTTCCAACCGGTCATACTTCTCCTCGGCAGCAACAACTTCTTCAGCTTTGGAGTTCAAGGCCACCTCCAAATTATTCAATCCTTCAGTAGAAGCATCCTCGCGATCAGATGCAGCAAGAACGAAATTGTGGACCTCAACCTATTTTCCCCTAGCTTATTCAAATTTTACCCTTAACTAAGCGGTCTCTTGGCTAAGGGTTACTACTTCTTGCTCGCTTTGCTGCAATCGAGCCTCCAATTCAACGGCCTCAGCAGCTTGTGCTTCCAAATTTGGAAGGCGGGCAGGAATCTAATCCTGCTCAGCCAGTAATTGATCCTGTCCAGAGGTAAGTTTTTCTTTATCAAGGCTCAATCACTGAAGACCCTCGGAAGCAAGGAAGTTAGCCTATAAAATAGAAGTACAAATTAAAAACCCTGTCACAACAAAGATAGAAGGAATAACTGAATGAACAAATATCTTACCATTACCGCGTTATACATGGCATTATTCATCAAATACTCTCCAAGAGAGGTTGTATTTTATTCATGTCCCTTTCTGAAGCTAGGTGCTTTAGATAATTAGCAAGTTCCGCCAAACGGGATAGCAGATGACATCCGGTAGAAACTAAGAGGGTAACACTCCTCCTCTTTTGGGGATCATCGGAGGGGAAGAATAGTTATGTCCTAAATTCCCATGAATCAGGGATTGGGGAAGAGGGACATACTCCTCTTAGACGATAGCGGTTGCTAGAGATGATGTAGCAGCCGTTGGAGGCGAAGGAAGTGTTGGCAAAGAAGGTGCTAAAGTTGTTGGCTTTCTAGGTTGCGAAGCAGCTGCAGCAAAAGAAGTGTTGGTTATTGGTTGCTCACAACCAAAGGCGGAAAAGACCCGGTACCTAGCCTCTCGATACCGAGAACGTTGATTAGGACTAGGAAGCCAGAGTTAGCATCTTCCACTATATCAAACTCCCCTAGAGTGCCGGGACGTTATCCTTGGTTAGAGTAACTAACTCAACAGATTTAGAATTTTGTTGAGTTTATGAAGGTCATCGTCTTTTATGTAGAAAAGCCCCCTCATAACTAGCTCCTCTATCATCAACGATCATCACAGTGTTTATGTTCGGCTCTGGTATGACGCTCATCACCATAGTGCCCATGGTTGGCTCAGGCGTGACACTCTTTACCTTTTTATTTTTACCCCCAGCCGCAGAGTAACGATGCCTCTTTCGCTTCTTGTTCTCCGGCTGGGGAATCTGAGAAGAAGCACATGTACCGGAAGTAGACCCGATGACACTTTTTCGGGTAAAAGCCTCATGTAAGAACCTCGCCGCATCGGTCGGATTAGCCAAAACGTCCTCCTCAGGGAGGGTAACAGACCTTTATGGTAGACCTAAATTCAACGGGAGAGAAAGGTTAACCAACTTTCCTTTACAAAAGGTAAAAACAAGATAAGTTCAACCTACCATAATTTTTATCCTTTAACCCATATTTAAGGGTCAGCTAGTGACATCCAAAATCTTCTGGACCCATTAGTCCAAGCCTTTAACCCTTGGTGGTATCCACCGAGTTACTAAAATAATGAAAGAAGAAGGATCAGTAACAACATGGAAAAATCTTTAGACAGAAGAAAAGATAAGCGATGAACTTACGAGTACGGTTCCATAGTTTAAGAAAGGATGGAGCGTGGCCGAAACGATGTCCCCGGTGGAAACTACAACAAATTTCTCCATCCATTCACGGTCGTTGTCATCATCCATGCTGGTGAGAAATGTATGGTGACCACTTCTGCTAAAGTTTATCATTCCCCCATGGTAAAATCTTGGGGGAATAAAGGTTCATCAGTCGAGCTACGTATAGCTCTTCTCCCGTCTCTTGGCATAGGTTCCAAAGACAAGTGACAGTCCCCCATACAGAAGGGCTAATCTGTGCCAAGCAAACTTGGTAACGAAGGCAAAACTCCAAGATAACAGAGTCAAGCCCCCAACCAATGAGAATGGGCCCACAGTAAAGGGATACATATAAACATACATAAAATCCTTCTTGTAGAAGGTTACTCGCTCCGCCAGGTCAGGAGTAATGATGTTCAAATCCTGACAACCAAAATTGTCTTTCACAGCAGAGATAGTAGAAGAACGGATGGAAGAAAGATTCACACCAACAGCCCACGTTCGGTGGTTAGCAAAAGGGTACTTCTCTTCGAAGTCCTTAGTTATAATAAGCTTTCTGGGAAAAGTGGTGCTCACCGTGGGAGAAGCAGCATCATCCGCAATTTCTTTATTTTTTGAAGCACTCGAATTTATGGAAGAAGAGGCCATTGTTATCAGAAGAGAATAAGGGTTTTTTCTCTGAAGAACAAGGTTAGTGGAAGTGGAAAACGAGTATGAATTAAGTAAAGAGAGTTTGAGAAAGTTTGGAAAATTATGAAGTGTAAAAGGAAAAAAGTAAAGGAATAAGAGGCTAATATCGTGGCCATAGTTACCTCGATAATTGGCAAAAGTGTTTCTAAATTGCGAGATGATGCGTGTTTGGAGCATTAAATGCGGAGAGACTTGCGTCTAATAAACTGTCAGAAATTTTTCTAAGGGGGTCAAAGAATTTCCTGTCAAGAAATGTATCTTTACCAACATCACGATGACACAAGGTTAGACCACTGGAAAGTAGGGGGACTACCTGTATAGGGTAATATGTTCATATTAAATACTTGCATGATAAAGCAACACATAGAGCTGAAGACAGAAGTCAACCAGGTCCGAAGGCAACAATCTTGTTTATTCCCAAAGGGAGTGGTGTTCATGAAGGTGAAATAAATGCTTGCCAACGGTAGCATTTAATGGAGAATATTTTGTAGAAATAAGTACACAGTCCGTTAAAGATAATATGACATTCACTGCATATCATTACATATTCTTTAATGGCCCTCGTAATTGTCATTTTAGAAGGGCTTGATCCTAGGACCTTGTTCCCTAGGCACCACTATAAATAGAGAGCTCAACAACCATTGTAAGGACACGAATTTTCTGACAAGCTAATACTATACTTTCTCAAAAGCTTAATATTATTTTATCCTCTTGCTCATTAATATTGTTCTTACTGCCCCGGAAAGCTCTACTCCCGAAACCAAGATTTCTGTTGTTTTATCTAAATTTTAAGGCTAATTCTTACATTCTCGTTTAATTTATTTATAATTTTAGGGTCAAATCGATTCACTTGTCTATAAACCTCGTATAAATTCAATTGTATCGTTTTACAAGTAAACATCCTAGGATTACGGTATTATGATAGAAATCAACTAGAGTGGACTATAATGAGATTTTGTTCGCAGCATGCATTGTCCACTTACAGATTTGAACTAGTGACATGGATATAAATATATAAGATAAATGTAAAAGAAAAAGACGTTATGACCATAATGCTCCATTGTTTAAACTTGTCACGACCCAAAACCAACCCTTCGTGGTGGCGCCTATCAAAAACTAGGCAAACCGACTACCGAAAAAATTTCAAAACTTATAATCTTGAAAGATACCAAAATAGTTTAATCAAAGGATAATCCCTTAAAAACGGGATAGGAAATCGTAACTCAATACATAATCTCCCCCAAAATCGAGGTGTCACTGACTACATGAGCATCTACAAAATGGAATAGTCCAATACACTATCTAGAAGGTAAAATTGAATAAATAACTTACAGATAAGGGAGAAGAGTCAAGGTCTTCGAACGCCAAGCAGATACCTCGATGATCTCCGAAGTCCAAACTCTGCAACTCATCAACTGGTGTGACCGGAAGCACCTGCATTTGCACACGAGGTGCAGGGTGTAGTGTGAGTACAACCAACTCAATAAGTAACAAATCTAACCTTTAGACTGAAGTAGTGACGAGTCCAATTATTACAGTCCACTTCCAACATTTAACAATATAGAATGTTACAAAAAATATTCCAGTGATATCTCAAAAATTCATAGTCTACAAGTGAAGGTACAAGAATTTAGATATGCTTTCAGACTTTACAACCAAACTTAACACGTAACAGGGCAGATCCATCCCATATGCGAATAAACTAGGGCAAATCCAGCCCAAATGTAAATAATTGCCAGTATTGTGCCCACTGTGGATATGCAGACTCCGGAGGGGCCGATCCAGCCCAAGCATTATAATAAGCCAAATCCTAGCATGAATTAATAAACTTATTGCAGCGTGAAGCCCGATCCTATAAATACTACTTATAATAGGCCCTTGTCCTCACTCAATCAATAACCTCTAGAGTCCCTCTAGCTCACCAGAATCATGATCTCAGCCCAAAAATGATGATATGATATAACAAGTAAAAACAACAGAGACTGACATATATATAAAAGTAATAACTATGACTGAGTACAAATTGACAGGTTAAGCAATTGCGTTAATAGCAAGAACGACCACTGGGGCTCAATAGTACCAACACATAGCCTAAGCGGGTTTTCTAACATGACTGACAGCTCAATAGCTCCAACATATGGTGAAAATATGGGTAACAGCAAGATTTAGCAACTATTCAATTCCACGGTATCAACCAAGTCACAACTCTTACAGTGCTTGCCTACATTCCCTCCACCTACCATGTGAGTCACCTCAACTCCAATTACATAACACATAATTTGGGGTTTTGTAGTGTAAGGCCCCGGGAAATTTCGGTAAGTAATTTATGATTTCGTGGTGCCATATAGGCTAATTATAATATTTTATGTGCTATTAACTTGATGTGCATCAATAGCGTTTAGTATATATGTTTATAAGTCTTATGGTAAGTAATTTGGGATCCAAGGAAAGGTCTAAGTCTAAGGCAAATTGGAAAATTTCATAATAGGCTAAGATTTCAAATGAGTTCGCGCAAGTCCATACTTTGAATGAGAATATCTATATATATACAAGGTTTTATGTGATGAACAACTTATCATATCAAAGGTCTTTGAGTCTAGTTTCCAACCTTCAAACCGTTCATCATTTGGATATTCCTACACAAAGTTATGATCAAATTCTCAACGGCTGGAAAAATACAATCATGTGTCAGATATGCGATCGCAAAACCATTATGCGGTCCACATATTCGATTTAAGATCGCAAATATGGTCGCAAACTGGACCGGTGTAGCCCAGTTTTGGGCACCGAGTTTTGCAACGTGTTTGCGGCCCGCATACCCATTCTGCGGTCCATTATGCGACCGCAGACCCGAATTCGAAGGGTTAATCTTCCTATTTTCATAACCTGACCCCATTTTAATATATAGTCTTTGGGGTCATTCTCTAATGATTGTAGAGAGAGGTAAGAGCATTTTAGAGAGAGAATGAGGAACTCAACATTCAAATCATCCAATCTTGCATCAATCTTTAAGAATCAAAGAACTCAATCACAAGTTCTTCATCTAAGTGGTAAGGTTCTATACCTTAGACTTTAATTTCGAGTTTTGGGTATAAGATGGGATTATTAAGGTATGATTCTTGGGTGTAATAGCATTATGTATACATGCATATACAAATTAGGTTTATGAAAATATTGTTGAACATAAATAAGTAAAGGTTGGGTTGGGGAATGAAGAAAATCTTGTAAAAGAGCTTTGAAATCAAGATGCTCAACTAGTATTTGATAAAATGCTAAAATGAGCCGAGACCATGAATACCTTCCTAATTTGTGTTCAATTTTGTCATGTCTCATAGTGAAGTGGGATTGCTAGAATTTTTAAAACGTCGTAGTAACTTAAGGAAAGCTTAAACAAGGTATGTGTGGCTAAAACCCCCTCTTTTTTAGAAATTGAGCTCTGTTGCTGTTTGTGTAAATAAGGTAAGGTTAAAGTTGGGTTGACGTATTGATTGTTAGTTCCACATGAATTGGTGTTACAACTTTATATGCATGAAAGGTGTGTCTCAATATGATCGATGTGTTATTTTTGATGATTAAAAAGGTGCGGAGAATATGAATCATGTATTGAAATGCCTACGACATGAGAAAATATAAAATAGATTATGAAATGAGCCTTGACTTCACTTTCCGTAAATGACTTCCAAAATAAAGCGGCCTAAAGGCTTTGTACTCAATCTATGCCCATAAGTGGCTATTCGAGATAATGATTTTCCTTATCAGTACCTCCAATGTGATCTGAGTTGTTACATACACCGATGTTTAAATTGTATATTGTCGTGATTGAAAAGGAGTAATTCAGGAATAGTTGGTGTTATTGATTGTTTATACTTGATATGTATTTCTATTATGATTTGGTGTGTCCCCTCCTTTTGGGAAGAATCCATTGTGTCTGAAGTTCCATTGCTAATGAACTTGAGGTGTATTATTTCTGAAATATTCTATATGACCATGATTCTTGTTTCCTCTCATGTGTACTTGACCTCTTGAATAAAATGTCTTGTTGTTGAGATTGATATTAATGTGAAATATGAAAAGAACTCGAATTGTAAAATACGGCCTAGTGCCAAGAATGATGTTATAAAGTTGTGGCCCCAAGTGCCTATGAAATAATATATGTGAAACGAATCGATTAAACAATGCCTTGGTAAGGCGGCCTAGCCGATCGAGCCGAGATCAGACTCTGCTCAAGATAGCGGTGGTATTATGAATGAATTCCGGAAAAAGGAAAAATGAAATTATGATTGAGCTACACGTCTCAAATAAGACTACCTAGCCGATCGGACTCCGTGCTAAGATTCACGGTGGAATATGTATATATATTGGCACATAAATTGTGATTGAAATTGGGAGTTGGTTATGATGTACATATTATGAACAATGGTATTATGAACAGGGGCATTGGGAATTATTGTGAACAAATGATGAATAGTGTGAAATGCCCCAAACTAAAGGCTATGAAAACATGATGTGAAAATTGTATGATTATTTTATATTGATAATGTTGTGATCGTTTAAAGCTTTTGAGTTATACTTGTGATTTCCTTTTTTTTTTGAATGAAAGTTCTTTCTAACTGGATGGTGTTTAGTTATACATACTAGTGCTATTCGATGGCACTAACGTCTCTTTTGCGAGGGCGATACGTCTTTAAATAGATGTAGGTATTTCTATAGCAGGCAGTGTTGGTCATAACTAGTGCTGCATCATCCTTTCAGCTGACTTGGTGAGCCCCACTTCGTTTCGGGGCCCTATTTCATCTGTTTATCATGTATTTTATATTTGAGGTATAGCCGGAGCCTTGTTACCGATATTTCCATATTATATTACTCTTCAGTTGTGTTTAGAGGCTCCGTAGATAGGATGTGGGTAGTGTCGGGTATTGGAATTAAAATAGAAATATTGATATTTGGCAAAGATTTATGAAACTTGTAATATTTTGTTAATTATGATTTAAGCTAATAATGGAAGTGAATTGGAATTTGTTAATGAAATACTTACTAGGTATGATCAATGGAGTCCATCTCCTACTTATTCATGAATTAGTTTGGGTAGAATGAAACTTAACAGGCTTGCTCGGTTGGGTTTACTCGGTTGAGCGCCGGTCGCGCTCCTCGGTTTTGGGGAATGACATGTACCCTCAGAATCAAGTTTAGAAGTGTTTCTTACCTCAAACAGTGCAAAACCTACTCCAATAAGTCTTTGCCTCGCGAAACAGCCTACAAATGCTACGAATCTAGCCACAAATATTTCGATACAATCAAAATGAGCTAAAGGAATAAATTCCATAACAAAATATTAAGCTCTTAATAAAAAGTCAAAAGTCAACTGAAAAGTCGGCTCCAGGGCCCACGTCTCGGAATCTAACAAAAATCACAAAATTCAAAAGCCCATTCAACCATGAGTCCAAACATGCCAAATTTATCAAAATCGAATAGCAAATCGACACCCAAATCCCCAATTTAAATTCTTCAAATCCCTAGTCTCAAAACCCCAAAATTACACCTCAAAACCACACAATCTAGGTGGAAAAATCAATGGGGAAACATAATTATTGAATAAATTTAATCACAAATGGCTTACCTCAAGAAACCCCTCGAAAATCCTCTCAAAAATTGCCTAATCCCGAGCTTCGAATGTTCAACATGAAGAAAATCATGGAACCCTTGTTTTTAATACTCTCCCTAGTGCCTTCACACTTGCGGCTCATTTTGTCGCACCTGCGGTCACGCGGGTGCGAAGAACCTCCCATTTTCTGCAGTTTTGCCAAGGCTCTACTGCCTTTGCTTCTGCAAATCCTCCATGTGCAGGTGCGAGTTCGCACTTGTGGAAAACCTTCTATATCTGCGCTCCTAATCCCCCAATCCAAACTCCGCTTCTGTACTCTAGCCTTCGCACCTTCGGCCATGCAGGTGCGGCAATTCCCTCGCACTTGCGACCCCTGCATGCCCAACTCCAGGCCACATCTGCAATTTCCCTTGCCCACACCTGCGGTTATCACTCCGCAGGTGCGATAGCACCAAAATTGATGTGCTTCAGCAGCCTCTCAACTTCCAAATCTTGATCTGTTAACCATCTGAACTCCACCTGAGGCCCCCCGGGACCTCAACCAAACATACCATCAAGTCCCGAAACATCATACAAACTTAGTTGAGCCTTCAAATCACATCAAACAACATCGAAAACACAAATCGCACCCCAATTCAAGACTGATGAAGACTAAGGAAATCCAACTTCTATAAACGAGCCGAAGCCTACCAAATCACGTCCGATTGACCTTACATTTTTCACACAAGTCATAAATGACACCACGGACATACTCCAACTCCCAAAACCCCAATCCGAGGCCGGTATCCACAAAGTCCACTCTCGGTCAAATTTCCAAATTCCCAACTTTTGCCAGTTCAAGCCTTATTCCACTAGAGACCTCCAATTCACAATTTGGACATACTCCTAAGTCCAAAATCACCTAACAAAGCTAATGGAACCATCAAAACTCCAATCCGGTGCCACTTACACATAGGTCGACATTTGATCGACCCTTTTAACTTAAGCTTCCAACCTTAAGACTAAGTGTCTCAATTTATTCTGAAACCTCTTTGGACCCAAACCAGCTACCCCGACAAGTCATATAACAACTATAAAGCATAAAATGTGCATTAAATGGGGGAACACGGCTAAAACTCTCAAAACGACCAGCAGGATCATTACATCCTCCCCATCTTAAACAAACATTCATCCTCGAACGAGTCTAGAAATATACCTGGAGTCTCAAATAGGCATGGACATCTGCTCTGCATCTCCGCTCGGTCTCCCAAGCAGCCTCCTCAACTGGCTAACCTCTCCACCACATCTTCGTTGAAGCTATATCCTTTGACCTCAACCTTCGAACCTGCCGACTAAAAATTGCCACTGGATCCACATCATAAGTGAAATCACTATCCAACTGAATCGTGCTGAAATCCAAAACATAAGACAGATCAGTGACATACTTCTGGAGCATAGATACATGAAACACTCGACATACTAGGTGGAAAGGCAAGCTTGTAAGCTACCTCTCCAATCCTCTAAAGCACCTCAAACGGGTTGCTATACCGAGGGCTCAACTTGCCCTTCTTCCCAAATATCATAACACCCTACATGGGTGAAACCTTGAGTAGCACCTTCTCTCCAACCATGTAAGAAACATCACGAACCATCCAACTGGCATAACTCTTCTGTCTAGACTGCATCGTGCGAAGCCGATCCTGAATCAATTTAACCTTGTCAAAGCATTCTAGACCAAGTTAGTACCCAATAACCTAACCTTACCTAGATGAAACCAACACACCGGGGATCGACACCGCCTCCTATACAAAGCCTCATATAGAGCCATTTGAATACTCGACTGGTAGCTATTGTTGTAGGCAAACTCCATGAGCGGCAGAAACTGATCTCATAAATCCCCAAAATCTATGACACAAGCGTGCATCATATACTTCAATATTTGAATAGTGCGCTCAGACTGTCCATCTATCTGAGGTGAAATGTTGTACTAAACTCAACCTGGGTGCCCAACTCTCACTACACGACCCTCCAAAATTGCGATGTAAACTATGTGCCCTGATCTAAAATTTTGGAAACTAGCACACCTTGAAGTCAAACAATCTCATGGATGTAAATCTCAGTCAACCGCTCTGAAGAATAAGTAGTCCATGGCCAAGTGTGGCACCGGGTGGCGGCCCTGCCTCCCCAGGTTTGGGGCGTGATAGCCAGCATACTCTAAACATCTAAAATCTTCTCCCACTCCTCTGAGCTCGTGAAATCCCTGTCAAAACTCAACTGCAACCTTGATCTTTCAATTCCAATCCCATACCGCTCACTGCATCCATCATGATATCACGCGAGAGTACAAGAATTTCATCATAAATACTGAACCACCAGTGGAACAAACACTCCATCGGCTATAACCCTTCACTGAACTTATTTCAGAAGAAGAATCGCAACACATAACCAACTTCCCATAAATACAAAAGACACAGACCTCAAATCATGGCTGAGACCATCATAACTCTTCGGGACATATTTACAAATAACCAAACCATCATAATTGAATCATATCAAAACAACTAAATTATGGAGATTGACCAAGCCCGCGAGTATAGCAACAAAACACAAGTATAACCTTATCGAACAGAAGGAACTGATTATTTCCTTTACAATGCCGATCCAAAACCACTACTAAAGTGACTCAGCCCCTAAGTTTTCTCTTGACTTGGATGAGTTTGCATTGCTGGTTTCTGGTGATCTATGATGAACTTCGTGATGGTATGTGTAGACTTGCGATCGCGTAGATTATTTTATAAGTTGGGTCAGTTATTCTTCACAGTCACGAGATAGGCCCGGATTTGTTTAATGTTGGGGGCAAGGAGCATCGCATTCGCGTGATGGATGCCACGTTTGCATAAAGAAAGAGGCATGCTGGATATCGTTCTTCATATTCGCAGATGAGAATCATGTTCACATTGAAGATATTGGAGCTAGGGGTAGTATGTTTCTCGTTCGCTGGGGTGTGTCCGCATTTGCGTATAAGGATGGTCCATGGGTATTTATGTTCCTAATGGTACCTACTCATTCAAAATAAATTATTTCGGGCAGTGATTCTTAGTGATTCATGATCGGGGAGCAGTATCTTGCATTCGCGAAGGGTTGTGCTGAGCAGACCATATAAGATATTATTTCGAGACTTTTATCCCTTCTGTCATATTTGTAGCCCTACACTTCGAGATAAGGAGACTTTGAAGAGCAATTTCACTGCTATATTAGATTTAAGGAATTTTTACTTGGATTTGTTTTATATATTGATTCCCCATGGATTATTAACACCCGAATATGGAATTTTGAGATGAAATTTAGGAGTTTCGTCTACAACTTAAGAGGATGTATTTTGGAGATTTTGGGGTCGATATCGACCCGGATTTGGAAACTAATTATATATTTAGACTCGGCAGGTTATGGATCATCGATATTTGGTATTGGTTTGAATTTCGGGCATGCGAGCCCGGATTGACTTTTGTTGACCTTTTGGAAATTCATCAAAGATCAAAGCTGGACTAGGATCGCTTCCTATAACATTTTGACTTTTTTGACTGATTATTGGCTTTGCTGAATACAATAACAAAAGAATACAAATCACACTGGAACACATTGTCCATCAATTTCATGAAAATTATTGGTGCATTAGTCAAACCAAAAGACATCACCAAGAACTCATAATGCCTATAATGGGTCCTAAAAGACATCTTATGTCCGAAGCCATGATATTTAATTGATGATACCCCTATATTAGGTCAATCTTGGAGAACACCCAGCACCATGAAGTTGATCAAATAAATCATCAATGTGCGGTAGTTGATACTTGTTATTGATGGTAACCTTGTTTAACTGCTTGTAGTCAACGCACATCCTCATGGAATCATCTTTCTTCTTCACAAATAGCATCGATACACCCCAAGGTGACACACTAGGTCTGATGAAACCCTAATCCAATAGTTCCTTCAATTGCTTCAACTATGTTGGTGCCATACGAGATAGTGGAAAAGAGATGGGATGAGTTCCCATCACCAATTCAATACATAAATTAATATCCCTATCGGGTGGCATGCCCGGTAGGTTTGCAGGAAACATATCTGGGAACACCCTCACTATTGGAACTGACTCGATAGTCGGAGTATCATCACTAACATCTCTCACAAAGGAAAGATACACCAAACACCCCTTCTCCACCATCTGATGTGCCTTTAGAAAGGAAATTACCCTACTAGGAGTGTAACCAATAGAACCCTTCCATTCTAACCTCGACAACCCTAGCATTGCTAACGTCACGGTCTTAGCGTGATAATTAAGAATAGCATGGTACGAAGATAGCCGATCCATATCCAAAATCACCTCAAAATCAACTTTTTTAGCAATAAAATATCAACCCTAGTCTTATAACCCCCAATATTAACCACACAAGACCAATACAGATGATCTACCATGATAGAATCACCAACAGGTATATGCACATGAACAGGAATATCAACAGAACTGTGAGGCATGTCCAAGTAATGAGAAAAGTATGATGATACATAAGATAAGTAGAACCAGGACCAAATAACACTAAAACATCCATGTGGCACACTTAAACAATACCTGTGATCAGGGCATCTAAAGAAACTGCCTCTGATCTAGCTGGAAATGCATAACAATAGGCATATCCTCCTCCTAACTGACCTCCCTCTCTAGGATAGCCTCAAATAGACTAAGCCCCACCCCTAGATGACTCTGTAGGTGGTGTAACTTATGGCATTGGAACCATGGGTTGGGTGCCCTAACACGATGCGCTGCTCAGAAGTCTGGGAAATCCCTCTTGAGGTGACAGATGTCCCCAAATTCAAAGCAACCCCTTCTCTAGAAAATTTGTTGGCTCTGTGAAAACCCTTGGGACCCTAAATACCTACTCGAAGAAACCTGAATGGATAAAAGCACTATGTCAAATATACATTGACAATACACTAAAAATGACTAGCCTAGTTGAGCACCGTATGAACTGTGTCTGACTAAAAACCCATGATAAACCTACTGAGAAAACTGAGCGGGCTTGAAAGGACAGCCTCTATTATGATGTCCCTATCTTCCAGATGAGGCACTACTGAAACCACCTTAATCGTGGGCCTTCTTAGAGTCCTACTCCTCTATCTCTTGCCTGTAAATCTACTATAAGCGCTTGGTAATCTCAACAACCTAAAGAATTGTAGTATCAGTCTAGGCCTTACAAGTCATCCTATAACATATACAATAGTTGAGGCCCTCAATGAACCTCCTAACTCGCTCTCTCTCTCTCAATAGGGATCAAGAATATTGCATGATGTGCCAGCTCTATGAACCACATCTTGTACTGAGTCACGGTCATACCCTCTTGGTGTAGATGTTCAAACTCCCTACGTAAATCATCTCTACGAGTCTGTGGAATAAACTTCTCTAAGAAGTGAACTGAGAACTGTTGCCATGTAATTGGTATTGCGCCAACTAGCCTACCCAATTCATAGGTCCGCCACCACCTGTAAGTTGGTCATGTCAACTGGAAAGTAGTAAATTCCACTCTAATTGAGTCCACAAGACTCAAAGTGCGTAGAATCTGTTGATACTGATCAAGAAACCCCTGAGCAACCGCATTCGGCTCACCACTGAAATAAGGAGGAGGATGAAGTCTCTAAATATTTAGCCTATTTTGCTCCTCAACAATCAAGAATGGTCTGATCTCGGGCTGAGCCACAATGACAGGCTGCACCGAAAGAACCCTTAGTGTTTGATAACCTTGAGCCAGTTACTCTGGTGTGTGTGTGGTGTGAGCCCAGGATCCTCCCTTGACCTATGAGATAGCTATTGAACCAGGTATCATACCCTCCTAAGACAAGCTCATGTATGCACCCAGAATCTAAGTCAACGTCTTTTGAAGACTAGGCATAGCAATAGGTACCTCTAGAGCCTGAGTTGTTCCCACTGACATAACAAAATACGGAACCTGCTCCACAACTGGAGCAACTAGTGGCTCTATAGTTGTTGCTCTAGTTGGGGATATAGTTGTGGAGCGTGCCCTACCTCGGCCTCTACCTCAGCCTTGTCCCTTCACAACCATAAAAAGAGGCACTCGTGCTTACTCAACTGATCCAGTAGATTGTGTCCTCACCATTTATAAGACAATAGAAGAACATAGATTCATATTCCAAAATAAACACATTTGCACGATATAGAATGAAAGAATGAGAAGTTTTCCTAATAGTCTAGTAACCTCTCAAAATTATTATAGATATTTCCATACCAATCTGCAAGACTCTACTAAACTTGATCATGGCCCATAGAATATATGAACCTAGGATTATGATACCAACTTTTCACGACCCAAAAACCCCATTCGATTGTGATGGAACCTAATCCACTTGCTAGGAAAGACAAGCATAACAATAAGGAATCAAGATAACAAATTACTAGATAATACAAGTTTAAAAGCCAAATATCATTAATAAATACCGATGATACAATAAATCCTGCAAAATTGGTAATAAAGAGTCATGAGCTCTACAATAGGAGCAGAAGTCTGATTATATAAAATTATTGTCTGAACAACAATAATAGTAGCAGAAATAGAAAGAGATGCCAAGATCTGCGAACACGGTGAAGCTCTACCTCGTCTCTTGGCAACCCAACAGTGGTCCAGTATAGCTCTCAACTAGGTCCCACACCTGAATCTGCAACCGACCCTATGTACTTCGTTAGTATCATGACTAACCTTGGAGAGGTAGTCGTAAGAATCACCAACTATACTCGCATGATAAAATCTCTCTCTCTCTCTATGTGTGTGTGTGTGTGTGTGTATATATATATATATATATATATATATATATATATATATATATATATGAATACGCAGTAACAATAGCAGAAACTATGTGTAACTTTAGGTAAAGTTCATGGTGCACATAGAGAAGATATGCACGAACATTAAACATGACAATAGTTCAACATATATAGAAGATATGCGTAAAAAGGCAAGTCAAATTACACAGAGGGAACATATAAAGAAAATATGTACCATGTACCATTTCATTATCATAAGCAGCATATAGAGACGATATTCATAAGAAAGTATGTATACAGGTATGGAGCCAGCATATAGAGGAGATATGCAGTAAATCATGTATACACCCAAAGAATATGCATATAGATAACATATACAAAGACCCAACACTGATCAATTTTCAACAACCGCGTGTATGTTATCAAGGAAAAATATGAGAGGACGACCCTAGGGGGTGGATTCTTATCCATACGATCCACGGACAACACGTGCACAATTAAATCAACCTACATAGACAACTTTATGATGTTAAACCAGTCTAAAATATCGAAAGTAGATATAAGGATGATTGTATACCATCAAATAATAACAAATCATATAGTCCTGTATTGATAATATAACATGCTAAAGTGTATGCATATGCGAAGTGTACCATTACAGCGTATATCAAGAGGATACATTACAAAAATAGCAACAATCATGTTTGAAACAGTATATTAACCTATACATGAACTCTAACACGATTTACGAAGTCACGTAGTCGTGCAACATGTAAATCATGATAGTAAGTTATCACAAATATTGAAAACAAGACACAACACAGCCTAAAAACTACCCCGAACATGAATAACACCTAGTGAGTGCACATAGGCTCGACCCCTCGCATGTACGCCATCCCTAGCATGTAGGAAACATCAATAACTCAAACAACTAGGGCCTAAACCAGGTTTAAGCAAAATACTTACTTCAAACAAGCCAAATCAATACTCCAAATATGCCTTTCCACCCGAATCGCCTTCAGAACGGCTCAAATCTAGCCAAAAATAATTCAATAACATCAAACAATGCCATATGAAATAATCTCAAACAAAAAAGTTTTGATCTTTGTATAAATGCGCAAAGTCATCCAAAAATTCAACCCTGGCTCCCATCTCCAAACCCAATAAAAGTCACAGATCCGTACTACCCATTCCAACACGAGTCCTGTGAGCACCTAATTTTTGTCCTAAATAAAAATAACTCCTAAAAATAAACCAAAATTAATTTTGAAGGGATTTTAGAAGTTTTTCTTTATTTAGTTGCATTTCATGCATTTTTAATATTTTAAAATCATAGAAAAATGATAAAAAAAAATATCACATTTTAATTTCATGTCATCTTAGGTCCAATTTGCATGTAGGAATTAATTTTATTAAGAAAAATCACAAAAATGATTATTTTACATATTTAGCTTTTAATCTTTAGAAAGTAGTATTTTTATTTAGTTTTAAGTTAATTAATTATTTTAATAGATAAACAATATTTAATTTTTACAAATTAGATTGATTTAGGATTAATTTAGAGCTTTATTAGATTGTAGAATCAAAGAAAAAGAAAAATAAATAAAAATTTTGATTTAGTCTTACTATCCCAAAGTTAATTAGCCCAAACTCATGAACCAAATCTCTTAAAGCCCAAAACATTGAGCCTATACCTATTTTTCATTAGAGCTAACCTCATTCCAACCCCCTGTAAAATAGTGCTTAAATTCTAGATTTTTCGATCTTTGTAAACAAGCACGGCAGCCACTCATCCCAATTCCAAAAGTTTCACTCGTTTCCACACTAAAAGAAAAAAACTCCTTTGCAAAGCTTGTGCCATAAAATTCCTCTAAGCTAGCAGTGACACACACCAAGAAAAAAAGAAAAGTTGGCAGTGTCATCCATTCCCTGGATTGACAACCAAAACAGCCACCTAACACCAAAAAGAACAAACTCCATTCCCAAAATTAGAAAAGCGGCAACCATCACCTTCTTTGTTCAAATTTCATCTAAGCTACTGTTATTTCTGATTTTGATGTACTTGTAATTTTTATTCATATGGAGTTTATTGAGGTACTTGGAGACTGATTTTAAGGTCTATCCGATTTTGAGCTTTTCGGTGCCGATTCGAGGCTACCGGCGAGTTCGAGCTCCTTGTTTGAAGTCATCGTTTGGGTCTCTTTCGAGCTCCGGTCCAAGATTGTGCTGCTGTTTATTTTCTCCGGTCGAGTTTGATAGTCGAAATCCGACTATGCTGTATACATTTGGAGTTTCATATCAATACATATAACGTCTCCTTCTCTTTTAATTAATTATTTCATTTTGTTCCTGTTGATTTAAGTAAAAAGTTATGTCACTTCATTAATATCCTGTGTTAGCATGCCTTTATTTGTCATCTCAATCTGCTAAATTCATATTCTGGAAATTTGCTTCAATATTTGCAGTTTTTGTCCATGTCTTTCCATTTTGAGCATGTATCATGGAGTTAAATATTATTTTTATAACTAATTTATTTTGTAAAAGCTTGGAAAAGCAAAGCTGTAGGGAATCTCTTTAATTTTCATATGGTATTGACATGTGATTATGACTTTTTCGGCCATCCTCTTTATTTAGAGGATTATCTTCTTTGGTTTGATTATGTTAGAAAGTTGATAATTTAATATGTGATATTCAACTCCTATCACTTAGTAGTAATGGACCATGTTAATAATTTAGTAAACAATTTTATCCTTTTTCCACCATTTTACTTCCATAAACCATGGCCTTTATAACAATCTCAAATTAGCTTTAGGAAAGTAATAAATGAATATTCATAGCATGCTTTAGGCGCGATTAATAAATAAATCCTCCTGGCTATGGATACGGTTCCCGTGACGTAGTTATGATGCCTAATTCTAAAATTTGGGTGTGTATTTCATGTAACCCGAATCATAACGACTTCAAATAATAATAAAATACATATGTCGCGAATCGCGGGTGCATTTCATGTAGCATGGTTTGCGGTGTGTTCCAAAATGATAAGTGTACGACAATCGTAACTTGTTCCAAAAATAATTCCATAAATCCTAAAAAGCGATTTTATATAAATAAAAGTGGTTATTCAATGCACAAATAGTTTAAAACATGTAATTAATCATATAACTAGGCCAATTTTAATAGTTTAAGCAACCGTGCTCGAACTACGAAACCCTGAAATACCTAACACCTTCTCTCAGGTTAACAGAATTCCTTAACTAGAATTTCTGATTTCGTAGACTTTTAAATAAAGTCAAAATTTCCTCGAATCGAGATTTTAAAATAAATAGGTGACTTGGGACACCAAAATAAACTATTTCAAGTGGCGACTATGATAAATTAAATAAAATAATTCTATTTCGATTAATATCACTGTAATTGAAAAAACTCCCTTATATACTCCCTCGAGTGTAAAAAAAAGGTGTGACAAGTCCAAATATATAACTTTTACGTAAATTCGGCACGAAATCGGGGTTCAAATCTCAATTATTCACCTTCCAAAAGTTTTGCCAAAAACCTCTAACTTTCGCCCTAAAATCCAAGCTTTTAAATGTAGAAATCCATGGAAAATCATGATGTAAAATCAAACCCAAGTGTAAATTTGTAACGATCCGACCGGTCGTGTTGAGATTTTGCACTTTTCTTGCTAGTTCTCGGGTATGGCTTTTCCCGTGTGATGTATTATGACTTATGTAAATCATTAGTTTTGGTTTTCAAGACAATCGGAATGAGTTTAGAAGAACAGTTCTCAGTTGAAGCTTGAAATTTGAAAGGTTTGATCAAGATTTGACTTATTGGTATACGATCTCGGAAAGGAATTTTTACAATTTGGTTAGCTCTGTTTGGTGATTTGGGACTTATGAGTGTGATTGGAATGCATTTTGGATGTCTGTGGAAGGTTTAGGCTTGAATTGGCTAAATTGAGATTTTGGCGTTTTCCGGTTGATAGGTGAGATTTTGATATAGAGGTCAAAATAGAATTCCAAAAGTTGAAGTAGCTTCGTTGTATCATTTGTGGTGTGTGTGAAAAATTTCAGGTCATTCGGACGGGTTTGGTTGGGTTTTTGATCAAAAACAGAATTTGGAAGTTCTTGAAATTCTTAGACTTGAATCTGATCTGATTTTGGTGTTTTGATGTTTTTTTGAGTGTTTCGAAGGTTGGAAAAAGTTAGAATGATGTTATGGGATATTTTGTCATGTTTGGTTGGGGTCCCGAGGGCCTCGGGAGAGTTTTGGGTGGTCAATCGGACCATTTTGAAGTTGGAAAAATTGCAGATTTCGAGTTCTAACAGTTGCAGGCATTTGGGTCTTCGCCTTCGCGAGAGGACCCTCGCGTTCGCGAAGAGTCTGCTGAGGGAGTGAAAGTTTAGCCTTCGTATTTGCGAGGTAGGATACGTATTAGCGAAGGTCTGTGAGTTTGTTCATCGCGTTCGCAGGTTAGGTTCGCGTTCTCATAGAAGGTATAGTGAGGCTGAGCTTCAGAGGATTTAACACATCGCGTTCGCGATGGGCTAAACGCGTTCGTGGAGGGTTGCCTGGGTAAAGCTTCACGTTTGCGAGCTAGATTTTGCGTTCACGTAAGGGAAATTTTTTTCAGCGGATTTTGTGCTTCGCAAATGCGAGGCTTTGACCGCGTTCGCAAAGAAGGATTTTATGCCTGGGCAGAATATTTTAAAAGAGCTATTCCGCGATTTTGAGGCTAAGAACATCCATTGTTGAGCGATTTTGGAGCTTGAGAGAGCTAATTGAAGAGGGAATTCAAGAAGATTTCTTGGAGGTAAGATTTTTGAACTCAAAAACTAGATTCTTGTGTGAATTCCACCTAACTAATCATGGAATTAAGCCTAAAATTGAGGAATTAGGGCTTGAACTTGGAGTGTGAAAATTGAGATTTGAGGGGCCATTTGAGGTACGATTTTGATGTTCTTAGTATGTATAAACTCGTGAGAGGACGAGGTTTCCATTGATGTTAATTTTATCTGATTTCGAGACGTGGGCTAGGGGGCCGGGTTTGAGCAATTTTGGGGTTTTGATGTTAAACTGGATATTGTTGAGTGGGCTTCGCTCCCTTAGCATATTTTAATGATTATGTACTGATTGTGGATATATTTGGAGCATCTGGAGGTCGATTCAAGCGGGCAAGGCATCGCGGCCAGAGTTTGGACCAGATTAAGGTAAGTAATGATTGTAAATATGGTCCTGAGTGTTTGAAACCTCGGATTACACATCGTTGAGTTATTTTGAGGTGACGCACACGCTAGATGACGAGCATGGAGTTGTGCACCACTGGGGATTATGACTTGATCTGTCCCGTACGATTGTTAAGTCATGTATTTGATTGGAAACCTTATGATATTCTATGTTCTAGATATTGATATTATATTTTGGCCTGTATGCCATGTTTGGAGCCTTGTGCCGACCTGTTGAGACCCTCAAGGGCATTTTTACTATTTTTCCTCACTCTATTTGTTTTGAAAGCATATCCTCAGTCATGGTTTTACCTAGTTATTGTTTAAATCTGGTTTTATCACTATATTTCTTAAAAATATGAAAACTGTTTGGGCTAGGTTCCCTATTTTACTGAGATAGACCGAGGCTCTGATTGTGAGATTGATGACTAAGATAGACCAAGGGTCTGATTGTGACGTTGATGACTGAGATAGACTGAGAGTCTGATTGTGAGGCTAATGACTGAGAGAGGCCGAGGGCCTGGTTGTGAGGATTATATATCTATGGATCGGACTGCACGCCACAGCAATATATATATATATATATATATATATATATATATATATATATATATATATATATATATATTGCAGCGATATGTTGGATTGGGCTGCACGCCGCAGCGATATAGCTCTTGGGCTATAGGAGCCCCTCCGGAGTCTGCACACCCCCAGTGAGCGCAGTCGACTAGATATATGGATCAGGCTGCATGCCGTAGCGGTTAGTATATGGTGCCTATTGAGCGTGAGTGCTGAGTGTGAGCGTTGATTGTTAGGAGTTGAGTCACGAGTGACTGAGAGGCTAGCCCGAAGGGCGATATACACACACACACACACACACACACACACACACACACACACACACACACACACACACACATGAGTGATGTTTGCCTGAGGGGCCTGATTATGAACTTATTGATTTTCACTCCTCTTTAGAGTGAGTTTCTATCGAATATGTTGATTTAATAATTGTTTTCACTTATCTTTATACTAAGCCTCTGTCGAAAATGTTAGATAAATGTTTTTAAACAACTTTCGTTCAAGCAGGGGTTTATGAGATGTTCAGAACTTAATCACTGATTTGTCTTTCGTTATTCCCACTGAGATTTTCTTGTTAGGAGGTGTTTATGACTCCTGTTTTGCCGAAAGGCTATTTACGAATTAGGTTTTGCCCGAGGGGCCGATTATGGTTTTCAGCTCTTTTATTAAAAATGGTATTGGACCCCTACTGAATCTGTCGAAAGGCATTTTAAATGATTTTTACCAAAAGCTGAATTTTAAAAGAGGCGATTAACTCGTTTTCTGTTTTAGCAGCCTGTGTGCTTATTGACTTTAACATAAATGCGGATTCATTGTTTCCTACTACTCAGTCTTTAATTACTCTTATTACTTACTGGGTTGGAGTACTCACATTACTCCCTACACCTTGTGTGCAGATTCAGATATTTCGAAACCCGGTAGCGATTGTTGGTTGCTCAGATGTGGAGGCATCAGAGTTAGCAAGGTGGTTGCACAATGTTCACAGCACCTCTTCCTTCCTCTCATTTTCATTTCTGTACTTAGTACATTTTACTATTTTTTTTGTATTTAGACCTTTGTAGATGCTCATGACTAGTGGCACCCTGATGTCGGACTTGTGTAATTATTTCGAATTTTTCTTTTGAATGTTCATTATGAGATTAACTGTTTATAAATGGTATAAAAATAACTTTTAATGGAAAATGATTGACATGGGGAATTGTGTCGGCTGGCCTTGTCTACACGAGAGGCGCCATCACGATCGTGTTCGATTTGGGGTCGTGACAAGTTGGTAGCAGAGCCTAGGTTACATAGGTCTCACGAGTCATGAGCAAGTTTAGTAGAGTCTCGCGGATTGGTACGGAGATGTCTTTATTTATCCTCGAGAGGCTGTAGAACCTTTAGGAAAACTTCACATTCTTGAATTCTTATCGTACGTCCTTTGATTCAGCTTGAAATGTAACTCTTTGAATTCCTTCCATGTGTTCGTGTGCGTGCATGAGCGCTCAATATCAGATGTGCATCGATGGCTTGTGATTCCCTGATTGAGGTGTGAGATGTGGTATCTGTCAGTTGTTATTTGGCAAGTCTGGAGGACTTGAGGCCGGATTTATTTTGCCTATGGCTTGAGCACCGAGGTGCTGATTGTGTAAGAAAGTATTTTTGAACTTATATGTTCGGTAGTGTCCCTATTAGTGGAAGTGATGGTTGGATGATTATGTGATGAGTAGGTTAGTGCTACGAGATGTATCCATATGATTTGGAAGCAACGAGAAGGGTCTGTTGGAGGATAGAAGAACTATTAGGTGCTTGAATTCCATCTCGATTCGAGGTATAGCAACGAGTTATGGGCGTGTGAAGAATCTTTTCATGTTTCCTAGTTGGGAGTGAAGTAAATTTCATGTTGTGGTATGAGTTCATACTCAGGAAGACTAAGTGACTGTGTAAAGCTTATAACGGTTGAAGGTATACAAAAATGTTAGTTGGAGACAAAGCAGGTGGGTTATCTCCTAGGGAGTGTTTTGAGGTTGTGTGATCCTTAAGTTGTATGTTAGAAGATCTCATTTACAAGTGAAAAATATGTGTTGAAATTTAAATTTGGGTCGCTTAAGAGAGTGGGCTTGACTCTTGCGAGGATGAATACGAGATTTGCAGAAGATTTAAAGTACCAGATGGTTAGTATTTCACGAGCTTATAAAGAATTGAGTTTAATCTCACTATGGTATATCGCAGCAATAGGGTATATGTGTTATGAGTTATTGTATGTGTTTTGGTCTATGGCTTCGAGCCAAGTGGGGGAGTCTGCTATCGCCGATTGCACAGTTATGTGCTATGTTAGTTCCAGTTTGAGGCGTACAGGTGAATCAGTTATTGCTTATGGAGATTGAGACCAAGGATGTCTCGAGTAAAGAAAAATTTTGACAAAGGTTATGTCATGCTTCATAGGTGTAAGAGAATCTCAGAATGTCTTGAATTGTTGTTGTAAAAGATGCTCGGTGTATAGAGTAGTAAGTTGCTTGGTTTTATTGGGATGAGGTTGCATTCTTCAGTGTCTAAGTGCTAATGAGGCACAGGTTGTTCGGTTCTTTTGATCAGGCTAATTGCGGTTTGAGTAGAATGGATGACTTGCGAGGATGGTTCTAATGTGTTCAAGATTCTACATATAATAATTGGGTATTTTAAAGTTGCATATGTGGTTAGAAATTGGGTTTTCATTGGAAGATGTCAAGACTTGTGGTATTTTCTATAAATTGTGGGATTCTATGTATCAGTATCAGGAAGGTAAAGGTAACGAATTTAGATTCGTAGGAAGTTTCTTCAGAGTAAAGTATTTTGATCATGGTGCTATTGAGAATATCTGAGAAAGTATTCAGCAACTTATGAGCCTTAGATCGGTATGGTAAGGATGTGATTAGATCCTTGGGTGTTTTCGGGGTAATGAGTTCCTACGGGTATTTCCTTAGGTTTTAATGGCTTGTGTAGCTTGGTCGAGTTAGAAGGATTTAGTCCTGATAGGTCTGGTTTATGCAAGGGGAACTCGGAGAGTTCTTGATGGCTTCTATCTCGGTTAGAGATGTATATTTTCTATGAGCATGAGGAGCATGGGATGTATAGTGTTTTTCTTCTAGATAGGATCAATGGAAAGTTCTTGGTTAGTTGAGTACATAGTTGCTTGTGGCTCGGAAGGGATATGAAGGTCTCATGATATCCTAGAATGGTATGGCACATGCGATATGTTATGAAAGATGGAGAATTGCGTGAGTAAGGTTAAGGTTCAGTTCAGAAAGGAAGGACATAAAATTCTTAGGTAGCACGAGCAATTTTAGATGATTAAAGAAAAGGTACTGCTGATTGGTGTGGCTTGATGAGGGTATACATTTCAGAAAAGGTGATGTGTTTGAGTTATGGATGCTTATTGATATTGCGGCACTATCTTGTCTTATCGACTGATGATATGCGAGTTTGCTAGGTGGCACAGAAGAATTATAGGTGTACCCCTCGTGGGATGATTAAGCATTAGAGGTGTGTTGTATATTCGAGCGGCAAAATTGGGATCAGATATGGTAATTCATGTGCTTTATGGACTTGGAGACTAGAAGTTCTCATAAGTAGGTTAGCTCATGGTTGAGGATGGTAAAGATGTGGATAAGTTAGTTAGATGATAGTATGTGCTATAATTCAGTCATTGTGAACCTTCGGAGGGTTATTTATCTGTTGTGAGTGACTAGAGTTGGTGTATGGTTCATTAGTAGACTTATATGGATGCGTGTTCTGCATCGGGGTGGCTTTGTTGACCTCGAATTGTATTGTTGAGGGATGTGTTGATTCGATTGTTATTGAGCTTATTAGTAATCTGGGGAGGTCTATGAGTCACCTTTCTGTGTTGAGAGGTGTTATGATTTGTTGGTTGTAGGCACATATGGTGCGGCTCTATTGGTGTCTCATAGTGGGAGTCGAGCGGGAGGAGTGTTGGATATTGCTTGGCGGATGGCGCATCGGTTATGTCCTTCGGGTTGTGCGGTGTTATGTATTTGCTTCACCGTGGTTGTGATGATTTGCTTTGGTTCCAGACATCAAATTGTGCATGGTTGTTGATTTCGAGCATAGCAGTGTTTTGGAAAGCATTAAGCGCAAAAAAGTAACGAGGCCTCGCTTCACAGAAGCGAGAAGAGCAAAGCGAAGCGCGCGCTTTTTTGCTGTGAAGCGCAATTTAACACATAAATGAAAAAATAAAATAGGCATAGATAAATGGCTAAGAACTCATTAAAAATAACATATTAAGCAAATGTTTCAATTCTTGTATCAAGAAGAAAATAATAGATACTAAAACTAGATAGTAAATAATCCTCAAAAGTCATAATATATTAAGAAAATGCAAAACAAAATCACAAAAGGAGCAACATCCTATTCTTCAGCAAGATCTCCAAACTCTTGAAGTGTCATCATGTTCGAGTTATTATATTGGTCATCATCTTCTTCTACTTCATCGGAGGCTTCATTAATTAGGGTTCTACTTGTACATGTATTTGTACTTGTAGATACTCGTTCTTTTCTCCTTAAAGTACTTCCCCTAAAACCATAAACATTCTCTTCAACTCCACTTGTCATAGCAATATAACCAAAAGTGAGACCTTTTCCTTCAAACACTTATTCTTCTTCATGATTTTCGGGGCCTCTGGTTAACCATTCATTTGATTCATCAATGTTATCCAATAAAATTGGATCAATGATATTGCGAGCTTTGTAACGACGAGCCAATGTTCTATTATATTTTACAAACACGAGATCATTAAGTTTCTTTAGCTCAAGCCTGTTCCTCTTCTTAGTATGAATCTGCATAATAAGATGTAGAAAGTAACTTAGATGAGTACTTAGGACAGTTGAGATAAACTTTAATTTAGTAATAATGTAATATAGCTTCTCACATGTTCATAAACATTCCAATTTCTCTCGCATCCGGATGAGCTACAAGTTAAGCTTTAAAGTCTAATAGCAAATTGTTGCAAGTTTGGAACTTCATAACCAAATTGCATCCACCATTCAACTATAGAAGTATTATTTTAGAAGTTAATAACTTGAAAGTTAAAGCTCTAAAGAGGAAAACAATTGAAAAAAGTTGCTCACCTGGTGCCAATTTGGTTTTTCCTCTAATGGTCGAATCTAATCCAAGAATTCCATCGGCTTGCATATACAGACCAAGCTCTTGCCCTATTTTGTCTTGCATCGCTTCATCTGGCACCAACTTCACAACACATGCATGATAACCCTCCAAACGTTTAAATCTAAA